>JALJVW010002205.1:0-11255 GCA_024865655.1 Emberiza elegans
GTAGAAGGTGTAGTTTTCCTCTGAAGGTCCACTGGTGGTGTTTTATTACGGCGGGGGTTTTGGTGTCTCCGACCCCGGCTGCTGTAGGTGTTGGGATAGCGAAGTCCTCTAAGCACAGCCTGTTTGGGTCCCTCAGGCAGGCTCCCAGCCCAGGTGAACTTACCAAGCAACTCGACTCTCCAAGTGAGACCAGCTCTGTGTTGAATTCAGCTCTATAGTGATTTCAGCTCTTTGCTTGCTAAATGCCTTTGGCAGATGCAGGGAGAGAGATGAGAAGAGCTGTAGGAGGTTCTCATGAGGTGTCTTTATTGGCAGCTTCTGTGAAAGGTCACAGTGACAGCTCTTCTGCTGAAGAGCACAGAAATAAGGGGTTCATATATTATAAATGTGAGTTTTGGGGCAACAGCCCAATAGTAAGGGTCAAGGTAAATATGATCTATGGTCTTACAGGGAGATAATGAGGGTCTGAAGGCAGAAGAGGGGTCTCTTGGTCCAGTCATTGTGACTAGGCATTTCTTATTTTAGGCAATTGACTGCCAGGGAGGCCTTGCAGGGTCTGTGGCTGCTACAGTGGTGTAGATGGGCCTGGTCTTTCTCTGGGAATCCAGTGGAGAAGACAGCTGCTCCACTGGGAATCCAGCGGGAAAAGGCTGTCTGTGGTCTTCAAATCTAAGATTATATCCAGGTAGGAATGCTTAGCTCCTCCCTCTGGGCGGAGCTTCTCAGAATGGGATGATGTAATTTTTATCAGTGAGACTCAATGGCCCATTAACAGAAGATATCTCCCCTGAGGGAGAATTGTTGTGGAAGAGATAACGAAAACTGCCCAATTATCACAAGATATCTGCCCCACCACTAACAGATAGGAATAGAATACACACACCCATTTCCAGCCTAAGACAAAGTCCTGGATTTTTTGTTGAGTTCTAGGACTGGGGCTGGATTCTTCATTTCTTTCTTTATTTTTGTTTGAAAATCCCCCTTGAATCAGAGAAGCCCATGAACAGAGCACTGATTTTTAATTTCTTGACAAGTGAGCACAGCAGCCAAAGGGCAGCACAGCCCCAGCAGGGCCCATGAGCTGGAGCTGCCAGCTGAGCATCACCTGCTCAGGGGCTCTCTGGGAAAAAGCAGGTGTGTCCTTTGCTCCTGCTGACAGCTCTGGGACTCTGGGAACCTGTGTGCCTGTGCAGCCCTGAGCCGCTGAGCCCTGACCAAGAGAGGGGCCCTGGAGAAGGCAGGGGCAGCTCTTCTCTTCCCAGAGGGTTTGTGCGCTGCTCAGAAAACAATTGCCATCAAATGAGGGGCAAAAATCCTCCCTAGGGCTCACAGGAACACTCTCAGAGATGGGAGTGAAAAATACCTGGTAAAAGCTTTTTTCAAGTAGGTCTTTTTTGGTCTTGAAGATCTGTTCCTAGAAAAGAATCTTTAAGGTAAGGGTGACTTTATGATACTTGTATCCCCAGTGGTCTGTTCTGTTCACGCTGAATATTAAGTTCTGCACCTCAAGGATGGGTTCTGAAAGAAGAAAAAAGGAGAAAAGGCAGAAAAAAAGAAAAAGGCAGAAAAAGAAAAGCACACAGTTTGTTTGCAGGAACTGCTCTTGCTCCCTCACATTCCTTCTCACAGACTGTTGTCTGCAACACAGACGGTGAGAGAGAGAGACGGGGAGTTTGCTTTGCTTTTTTGCAGCTTTTCCTTGTTAGATATGGCAAGGAAAGATTTCCCAAAATGGTGTCTTTTTTCCTGGAACTGTTCAAAATGCTCTGGAGTGAAAACCCAAAAAACCACCGGGAGCTCATGGCTGTGGCCCACTGAGGCCCACGACACATTTTCTAGCCAGGGAAGGACTGATTGGAACCAAGCTGAAAAGGACTCTCTCTCTGAACTTGCCATCTCTTCAGAACAATGAGAGGCTCCATTGTTTAATATTATTCATTTTTCTGAATGCTTTGCTTATTGAATAAACTGGTTTTTCCATTTTTCTCAAAAGAAATTTTTATCTCCCTAACCAGGTAGGGGAGGGGCCATTTGAATCTGCTTTCTAAAGGAGACCTTCAGAAATTTCATCCCTAAATTTGCCCAAAACCAAAACATGTACTCACCAAGACCCTTCTTCTGACTAGATAGCCTATTGATATATCACCAAAGAGAGAGCAGAGAAAAAATCCACTCTTGGATGTCTCTTGGATTCTTAATCAATTTTATGAGCCTTAAACACTAGAGCTCTTTGCATCATGGAAATTTCAAAAGATGCTGGATATTTTGACTTTCCTCCTGTTGCTGCCAAAACCCCCATGAGTATTTTTAACCAGTAAGGGCCTTTTTAGGCTTTTGCCAACATCCCTCTTGGTCAGGAAGACAGAAGAATTCCTGCTCTCCTGTGGAACTGAGTGCATCTGTAAAGAGCACGTGGGTCAAACCTGTCTATCTTGGGAATGTTGATCTATAAAAACAGGGATTCACAGACCCAAAACCAGAGCTGGTGGCAGCTTTGGTCCTGGCTCTGGGGACAAGCAGGGCTGAGGGGACGGGGGGTGGCTGGCAAGTGCCAAGGCCAGCAGGAGCTGGGATGGCCCAGCAGCCTGGTGGGCTCTCCCCACAGCCCCAGTGGAATGTTGGGGTTTGGACCCAGCAACTGTTCACAGCCCATGGAACACCTTCTCTGCAGTTGTCAACGGCTCTTTGTGGTGGGGTTTGGAACTGTGCAGAGGCTGGCTCAGAACCATTTTGATATTGTGCTATTGGGCCCTGCAAAGGCCAACAAGCCTGATATCAAGGTTTGGACCAGCAAATGGGCTCAACAACCCTTGGACATCATGGTTTAGACCCAGCAAAGGCCAATTTTTTTGGATATTGACTTCTAGCCTTGCCACTGCCAACATCCCCAGATACTGGACTTTGCAGAATGGCCCACGTTGCTCATCCCAACAGGCAGATGGAACCCTGTAAGAAAGTTGCTGCTCTCCTGTGCCAAGCCCATGGGGCTGTGTGGGCCTGGACTGTCCATTTAGGGAAGGTTTTTTGGGAACTGGTTCTCACATGAATGGCTGCTCATTCTTGGTGGGATCTTGGAGATGTCTCTGGGGACAAGCTTGGGAATAGGAAGGAATTCCTGGACTAACAGCTGGGTGTGGGCCAGCCCCGCCCTGCACTCTGAGGGGCTCATGGCCAGTTCCTCCAGGCAGACTCTGGGAACTCAGAATGACCCCAAGTTTGTAGTGAACCCCAAGGATACAGGAAAAGCTCCTTGAGAATTGAATGCTGAGTCATCCCTGAGCGGGCGTTGTCTTGTTCCTCTTACCGACCGTGTTGAGAACCTTTCCTTTAATCAGTTAAGACAATACTATTGTAACCCTTTTAGCTATTGGTCAGTTAAGGAATATGCTTAAACCTGCGGCCATTGGCTGGTTTTGGATCCATGCCAAGGCTATAAAAAAGCCCTCTGTACCCCCTTTCTTGGAGAAGAAGAATCGCTGTACCCTTCGTGGACATCCCGAATAAACCTTCACTGCGGAATTTCGGCGTATTCTCTTCCCTCTCTCTTTCTCGTCTGCTTGCCACTGCCCCGGCGATCCTTCTAGCAGCCTGAGCTGAACTCACGAAAAGAGCTGAATCACTTAAGCTGAATATCACTGGCTTGCTAGGAAGGAGCTTGGCGGCGCGGTCCCTCGCTTATCTCAGTCATTGGGTCTCTGCTGGAGACTTGTTTTACTGAGCTAGCTGGGCATTCATATGATAATAGTCGGGCTTACCCAGAGAGGTTCTCTCACTATTATTATAAGTGGCGCCTACGACGTTCGCACACGGATCCTTTGAGATTCCTACCTTGAGCATGAAAACCCCGGGGCTTCAGTCAATTGCCATGACGCCCGCTCGCTGGGAAAAAGGACTTTTTCGTTTTAGAAGGAGATTTCTTTCCCAGCGGTCAGATTCGACCCTCACTTCTACCATCTGAACATAGACTGTTCGAGGAGAACTGACTAAGCAGACGCCTTCCACAGAATTCACCCCAAAGGATTGGTATGTATAACTAACAGCCGCGCGCGTCCCTTTGGGGTTCTGATTGTTTTTTGAGTTTTTTTTTTTTTTTTTCTGTTTTTTTTCTGTTGGAAGGAATATGGGTGCCTCTTTACGCACCCCAAAGCTTTCTGATATCGAGAGAGAGATTTATTCAACCATTGTAGAAATCCTATCTACTAACAACTTTTCCTTTTCTTCTGGTAAACTTTCAAAAAGCAGTCTTAAACGATTTATTTTATGGATTACCTCGCATTTTCCTGAAACTAATAAGAACACTGTTACTGACGATTCCTTTTGGGACAAAATTGGCAACACTCTCTATATAACTCAAACTAGACAAGACTTCTCTGTAACTAATTTCTTGCCTTTATTTCATTTTATAACTAAAAGTGTTCAGAATTTTAACTCGAAAAAACTCTTGCAAACGAGTTCTGTCAGTGGCCTTTCGAATGCAAATGGCTCGAGTGATAAGACTCTGCTAATCAGCCCGGCCATCACTTTACCCGCGGGCTCTGAGATAACACTTTCCTCCTCTACCGCGGGTCCCGGGGGGCTCGACCCCACCCCAGTCTTATCTATCTCGCCACACATCCTGCCTACCCTGTCCTGGCTTCTGGTCCATCCCAAGTTCGGCCAGCTTCCCGTCCTCAGCCAAATCCCCCACCCCGCGCCCCTCCCGCCCCTCCCCGCTCTCCCTCCGGCCGCGTCTCCGCCGTCCTCCTCCAATTTCCCTCCCACCGCCGTCGTTCCGTGTTCGCCCCTCCCTGCGCCGCTTCAACCCGAGACCTGCCCCGCCCCCCCTCCCCTTTCCCGCGGTTCCCTCCGCTTCTGTTCCCCCCCCTCATCCGGCTGTGGTGGCACCCACCCCCACCTCTCCTGCCGCCCCGCTCTCCGCTTTTCCTGCCGGCTCTGTCCCCCCCGCCCTTTGTTCTCAGCCTTCCCCGGGACACGAGCATTTTACTAGCGCCGTTCAAACACTTATCAATCCTGTAACCGCGGTATTTCAATCCGGCAACGCGGAGCGCGTGCCCCCCGACTCCCTATCCCTGCACCCCCACCCTGTTCAGCCCCCCTGCCCTCCTTCCGCGCCTTCTCAACACCCCTCCCTCCCCCCGAACGCAATTTCAGAAACCCCCCAAGTTATGAAAACCCCCGACCGTCCTTGCTGTGCTTCTACTCTGGTGCCAACAGCGCCACTCTCTGACCAGCCTTTGAAACCCTTGAAAAACGTTTCTAAGCGATTAAAACGCAAATCCAAATTAATAATACAGTCCTCCTCAGAGGCCTCCTCCAGTGAATCAGATTCTGAAACGATTCATTCAGATCCATGGGCTTTCATTAAAATGGAGGTTGTCAAAACTGGTGATTGGGATCTTGCACAGAAAATTAATGCATTTCCAGTCGAGTACTTGCAAGGACGAAACGGTGGAGCTGCCACCGCTAAAAGGTGGACAGCAATTTCGAATAAGGAATTAATACAATTAAGAAATATAGCCAAAGACCATGGCAGAAGTGCACATATCTTTAGAAATTTTCTAGAAGCTATGTTCTCTGCATATGTTCTACTTCCACATGATGTAAAAAATATTGCAAATTGTCTCCTATCTCCAGCAGAATATATGCTATGGGAAAGGAATTGGAAAAAACATTTGAAAATATTATCAGATTCCTATGCTGCAGATGCTAATAAGACAAATTTTTCAGTGGATCAGCTTGCAGGTGAAGGTGCATTACAACAACCTGCTAATCAATTAGAAACTTTAACAAAAGACGCTTTACAAGATGTTGCAACTGCAGCAAAAACCTCTCTGCTTCTCATGCATGATGAGTCACTGCCAACAATGCATTTTTCTACTATCAAACAAGGGTTGGATGAAAGTTTCATTAAATTTGTAGACAGAATTAAAGATGCTTTGGAGAAACAGATTGAGAGTGCAGAGGCTAGAAAAGAACTCCTATGTAAGCTTGCTTTGAGTAATTCAAATGAAAAGTGCAAAGCCATTTTGAGGTCCCTACCCGTGGATACAAACCCTACTATAGAGCAAATGCTAGAATGCTGTACGCGTCACATGTCCACTGAGAACACAGTGGCTCAAGCTGTTACTAAGGGTATTGCTGAAGGAGTTTCTGGGATTTATGCAGTAATGACTTCTAAAGACCAAGCTAAGTGCCATCACTGTGGCCAACTTGGACATTACATCAAGGACTGTCCTGAGAGATCACCCCCGATACCACCGCTACCCTCATCAGAGACCCCAGATCCAGCAACGCCTCCAGCAGCGTCCGAACGCCTATGGAGCCCGGGTCCAGGGCCCCGGGCGATGACAACAAATCAAAGGCCATTCAGACCCAACCACGCTTCAGCCCAAGGCGTTCCAGACCACAAGAAGAGGATTCAACCCACGGGACAACCCAGATGGGAACCCGCCGACAACTGGTAACTGCTTTGTCCATTGAGTTTACTAATGATAATGTCCACAGAATTCCCACTGGTAAATATGGACCTAAGGGTGATCCTCAGACATTTTAATTACAGGGGACTCTTAATTGCCCAAAGGAAATATTTGTTGTTCCAGAAGTGCTTACGGTGATGCCAGGACAAGAAATCCTCATCCAGGTATATTGTATGGACTTACCATTCTTTTTCTTTCAAAGGGTACCCCAATAGCACATTTTTTTGCTTCCAAAGAATCACAGGAACAGATACCTCAACCCTACAGCCATGTGGGTACAAGTCGTGGGAACATCCAAGCCTTTCATCGAGTGCGGCCTCACCTGCAAAGGAGAGTTGACCCACCTGCCAGGGATGCTGGACACCGGTGCTGACGTGACCATCATCGCCGCTCAGATTGGCCTAAGCGCTGGGAGCTACAACCTGTTGCAGGTATGATTTCCGGATTGGTGGAAATACAGTATCCATGAGGAGCAAGCACAACATCCTTGTTGAAGGTCCTGATGGTCAGATGGCAACCATCCGCCCATTTGTGGTAAGGGCCCCCCATCACCCTTTTGGGGCAGAGACGTTTTTATCCCAGTGGGGGAGCCACTTTAAGCATTCCCACTCGGGATTTTTCAGTGGGGCCACTGAGTTGGGGCGCTTCCTGAAACACCCGACTCATCTGGAAAAGTGACAAGCCCATACATGTCCAACAGTGGCCCCTTTCTAAAATTAAGTTGCGCGCCCTAAACGCTCTAGTGGAAGAACAGTTAGCTAAAGGTCACATCGTTGAGTCCGATAGCCCTTGGAATTCTCCTGTCTTCGTCCTACCAAAACCTGGGACAAACAGATGGAGGCTTCTCCACGACCTTCATAGAGAATCAACGAGGTCATCGAGGACACGGGCTCTCTCCAGCCTGGTTTGCCCTCCCCATCGATGTTGCCTAGAGACTGGGAACTTGTTGTCATAGACATTAAGGACTGTTTTTTCAGCATTCCTCTACATCCAGATGATGCTCCTCGGTTTGCCTTCTCCGTTCCCTCGCTCAACAACGAGGCCCCGCTCAAAAGATACCATTGGACCGTTCTTCCTCAGGGACTTAAAAATCGCCGAGTATCTGCCAGTGGTATGTGGCTCACATCTTGTCTCCCATTCGAAATTATTTCCAGATTCCATAATCTACCATTATATGGATGATATCCTGGTGTGTGCTTCAGACAAAACTCATTTGGACAACACAGTTAAAAAGACTATTGAAGCCATAGAAAAGGCAGGGATGGAGATTCGTGAGGACAAAATCCAGTACATCAAGCCATGGACTTACCTTGAGTCCAGATCCGGGAAAGGACCATCGCACCCCAGCAGATCACTATACTTAATGATCCAAAACCTTGAGAGACTTACACAGCCTGTGTGGATCCATCAACTGGGTACGTCCACTGCTAGGAATTACAACAGAGGACCTTGCTCCCTTGTTCAACCTTCTTAGGGGACCTAAGGAATTGGACTCTCCTTGCACTCTCACAGAAGAAGCCAGAGGTGCTATTGTCAAAGTCCAGGAAGCTCTGTCTTCACGCAAAGCTCATCGCTTGACCCCAGCCTGCCTTTCCAGTTCATCATTCTGGGAAAAGCACCCTGATTCCATGGACTGATTTTTTCAATGGGACTCTCAGCTTCGAGATCCTCTGCTGATACTAGAATGGATTTTTACAAGTAACCAGCCCACAAAGACACTTTACCACCTACCAGGAGATCATAGCTCACCTAATAAAAGGCTAGGACTCGCCGGCTCTCTTTCAGGTTGTGACTTTGAATGCATATACTTGCCAATAACTCTTACTGATTTTGAGGATCTGATCCAAACTAATGAGAGCCTTCAATTTGCCTTAGACAGCTACACAGGTCGAACCACAGCTCAAATCCCAAAGCACAAACTTTTTTTTAATTTAAGGAAACCTTTCATTTGATTCCAAAACGAATCCAAAGCGTTAAACCTCTTAAAGCTCTAACCCCTCTTTACTGATGGTTCAGGGTCCTCCCACAAGTCAGTGATTACATGGAGAGACCCCCCAAACTCAAGATTGGGAATCTGACATACAAATTGTACAGGGCTCACCACAGATTGCAGAATTAGCAGCTGTAGTCAGAGCTTTTGAAAGATTTAAAATGAACCCTTTAATCTGGTCACAGATTCTGCTTATGTTGCTGGTATAGCTATGAGAGCAGAACATGAGCCTTCTTAAAGAGGTTTCTAACCCAAAGTTGTACCAACTGCTCTCTAAATTGGTACGCCTAATCTCCCACAGAAAGCAGCCTTACTATATAATGCATGTGAGGTCCCACACGGACCTTCAAGGTATTATTGCAGAAGGCAACAGGAAAGCAGATGCTTTAGCAATGGTTGTAGAAACTGCTAATATTCCTGACATCTTTGCCCAGGCAAAGCTGTCTCATGTTTTTTTCATCAAAATGTGCCTGCCCTTAGGAGAATGTTCAAACTCTCAAAGGATCAGGCAAAGGCTATTGTGGCTACATGTCCAAACTGTCAGTCCTATCAGATACCATCTATGGGAATGGGAGTCAATCCCAGAGGTCTGAACAGCTGCCAGCTGTGGCAGACAGATGTTACTCACTTTGCACCGTTTTGAAGATCAAAATACGTGCATGTATCGGTTGACACATTCTCAGGAGCTGTGTTTGCATCATCACACGCAGGAAAAATGCACTGCATACAATAAAACACTTTCTACTCGCTTTTGCCACCCTGGGAGTACCAAAGGAAATCAAAACAGATAACGGACCAGCCTACACTTTCGTAAGTTAAAGGAGTTCTTCAATGCATGGGGCATAGCACACAAGACTGGCATACCTGTAAACCCCACAGGACAATCCATCGTGGAAAGGACACATCAAACCCTCAAAAGAGTCCTCAATCAGCAGAACAGAGACACGAAAATCACATCTCCAGTGGAAAGACTTTGTAAAGCTCTCTATGTCATCAATTTTTGAACTGTTCAGTTTCAGAGCCTGATCCACCAATACTTCGCCACTTTGCAAATTCCACCCAAGCAAAGCTTACTGAAAAACCACCAGTGCTCGTGAAGGATCCTGAATCACATCAATTTTCTGGGCCTTATCAGCTGATTACTTGGGGTAGAGGACATGCGTGTGTGCTACTGCCATCCGGTCCAAGGTGGTACCCAGGAAAAATGTAAAACCATACTTAGAATCTTCGAATACCGCATTCCTGCAGATGAAGACAAGAACTCTCCTGAGGCAAACACAAGACCACCTCAGAACCAAACCAGCTCGGCCTGAGAAGAAGACTTCGCTCGAACTCCCTCTAACACCAGAACAGAGACCGATTTATCACAAGACAGCAGACAACACTGAGGACAATATAATGTCCTGCTGCATCAAGCCATAGATAGCCTTAACATGAAAGTGTTTTTTTGAATTATGTGTTGTTACCTGTTTTTTTTTTTTTTTTTTGCATTTTAACAGGTGTTATTGTTCCTTCTCTCTAACTTTTAAAAATCCCTCTTGCTTTAGTTTTTGTTTTTGTTCCCTTAGCATAACTTAGAAATTAGCAACATTATTTTCTTGGCAGCAGGACCAAAACTTCTACAAACAGGCCTACCCAGAGCCTAGCCTAGTCTAAATGAAGTATGTAAAGAAAGATGGAAATGAGGTTTTTAGGATAATTCACATCCAAATTTAGGAAAACAGGATATCTTTCTAGAAATACAACTCTTTTCAATTCTCAAGGCTCGCAAAGCTTCATTTTAAAATTTTGCTGATATTTCTTTATCTACTTTTCCTGGGTTTTGTACCTATTTTAAATTAGTTCTGGTTTACAATTGCACAACATTCAAAGAAAACAAAAGTAAATACTCATCACATTTGTTGTAGCTCATTAACCTACTATTGAGCTGAGTTTTGATATTTTCCTAATCGTTGCGGGTATACAGAGCGTTTTTATTCATTCCAGATATAGTTTCAAAACTACCTGACACTGTTTTATGTGAAAGCTAGTGGAGAATCTATATTGCTTGCAGTGAACAACCCAGCAGCAATCAGAGAATGTCCACATTATAAGGAGTGCCCATGGAGATACTATGAAGTACAGCTGTTTCACAGAAAAAAGAATTTAACTGGTTTTGGTTGTTTGTTTTGTGTTTGGTTGGTTTGGGGGTTTTGGGGTTTTGTTTTTTCTTTGGTTTGGCTTTTTGTTTTGTTTGGGGTTTTTGATTTGGTTTGGTTTTTTTTTTTTTTCCTTTTCCTTTGGTTCTCTTTTGTTTGTTTGAGTTTTTTGGGGGGATTTTTTGGTTTTATTTCTTTATTTCTTTATTTTAACTAGGCAGTTTCCACAAAGTTTTCCAAAAGACAAGTCTTTCTACATCTACTTTTAAGGTCATTAATATCTGTCTTCTACCCCCAAAAGACCTTTTGAAAGGTTAGACACATTTTAGTTGTACTTTCTGGGCTTAAACACTGCTGTTCTCTTGCAGAGTTCTCGTTTTCTTTCAGGTCACACAAAATTTTGTTAGAATTTGTAAAAACTCCATACAAAGCATTCCACCCCAACCACCCCTATGATATACAAAGGTGGCTACAGGACTTGAAGTCAGATGTACACCTATTGGAGCCCTTGGAAGAACCATCACATATCAACCTCTTCAGAGACATCCAGAAGGTTCAGAACCTGAATTTCCACAGGTTTTCTATTTTTCTACTAATAAGTAAGCTTCTCAGATTACCTGGGTTCAGGTTGTAAACTGGAAGTGATAGAAA
>JALJVW010002206.1:0-12228 GCA_024865655.1 Emberiza elegans
TGTTTGTGAGGAGGCTGAGCCCAGGGGCTGTTGCCCAAGGCCGAGGCCCAGGGAGGCATTGTCAGCTGGCGGGCGGCCTGAGAAGGGGAGGGGAATGCAGCAGCTTGGGGCCCCATGGAACCAGGGACCATTGTGACACCGTGGCACCCTGATAGACCAAGGGGCCATGGTGACACTGTGGCGCCCTATGAGAACAAGGACATTGGGACATTGTCACCCATGGAACAAAGGTCCACTGTGACATTGCAAGGCCTCATGGAACCATGGAACCTTGGAAAGACCATTGAGACACTTCCACACAACCTCCATGGAACCAAGGGGGGCTGTTGTGGCACTAAGGGAGACTCGGCGGAATCGTGGAACCATTTGTGACACTACGAGGCCCATGGAGTAACAAAGCAATTGTGACGCTGTGGGGCACCATGGAACAAAGGAGACCATTGTGACTGGTGCATTGTGACACTAAGAAACCAAGGGGACCATTGTGACACTGCAGGGCTTCATGGAACCAAAGCTCAGGGTGACACAGAGAGGCCGCCTCTCATCAATGCTCCATTGTGACACCGTGGAGCCAACGGAGACCATTGTGACACCACAAACCCTCATGGTCCAAAGGCCCATTGTGACATTGCAGGGCTCACGGAACAGAGGGTGACATGACATTTGTGAGGCCTGTGGAAGCACAGAGACCATTGTGGCACTTCAAGGCCTCATGGAATCCTTGGGGCCTTTGTGACACATGGGACCTTCAGGAAGCTGGGAGCCATTGTGAAACTGTGGGACCCCATGGAACCCAAAGGCAGCCTTGTGACACCTCAGGGCCCCATAAAACCAGGGGACACAGAACAGGTCTGGCTGGTTTGGCCTCCCGTGGGCCACCTGACTGGTCCAGCTGACCTTGGCATGTTGAGGTCTCTTCTCATCTGCTGCTGAAACACTGGGGCTCCGTGCTTTCCTTCCTGTGGTAAAGAACTGTCCTTCTCCTCCAGGCCATGACCAGAACTGGGATTTCAAAACCAAATTCCCTTCTATCCAGGCATTGTTCCCATAGCAATATTGCCAGGACAAGTCTGTCTGCCTGTGCTTTCACAAGGGTCACCTCTCATCTGTGCCCAAAACCCTGGGGAAGGCTCTGTGCTTTCCTTCCTATGGAAGAGAACTGTCCTTCCTGGCCAGGTTCCCGTGTCTCAAATTTGGGTCCACCTCCAACACTGCCTATTGGGACAGACTGGAGGAGATTGTTGGCTTGGATCATTTCATGTGTGGGGGAGGAAGGGGCAGGTCCAGCTTTGCCCTGCCCGGTGAGCCCAGCCCTGCCCTGCCCTGGAACCCCAATCCCCCAGAGCCTCCATCCCAGCCCGCAGTGTCTGCCAGCCCCTGGCACAGCACAGGCAATGCTCCACAGCCACCTCTGCAGCCCCCAGCCCAGCTCCTGGGGACCAAATGACCCCAGTCCCCACCTGGGGAAGGGCCCAGGAAGACCAAGGGGTATTTAAGTCTGACCACAAGGCAAGCACACATCTTGACCCTCCCTCCTCTTGCAATTTCCATCTGAACAACACTGGAATCCAGGTGGGGGTGCTTCTCTGTATCTTATATGTCTTTCTTTCTTTCTGTGTCTACTTCTCCTATTTCTTTCTCTCTGCAAATTTTGATTACCTTAAAATGGAATGGGCATAGAGATTCTGAAGTTGAATGGGCCAAGTTAATGCTTTGAGAAGTGTGTTTTGCTGATTGAATGTTACAATGTACCTTTTGCCAAAGTTTCTCTGATTTTCTAAATTTACCAATAAAATCTGGTCAGTTGTTTTGAGCTCCTGAGGATCTCTGGTAGGTATTTCTCAGTACATCCAACTCAGAGGACACCAATAATTGTAATTCCTTTAAAATGTCTCATGGAAAGAATTGTTTGGGGCATGGGGTGCGGGCTTGTGTGTCCTGCTTGGCACAGCCCAGGCAGGGCTTTCCCAGCCCCATTCACACTCCATTTCCCAGCTGCAGCCCCTGGTGCCTCTGAGTGCTGCTTGCCCAGCCCAGGGGACGCTCTCCTTGTCTGCCCATTCCCCACGGTCTCTGGGCAGGGCTGGCTCAGTGGGGGCTGCTGACATCCTCAGCAACTTGCAGAGGCTGCTGCTGAATTCTACTGCTCCAGAGGCTCGGCGTGTATTCCAACTGAATGTAACATATTTAAAAAGACAGTGAGAAAACATTTGTGAGGTCCTGCTTAGGTTTTTCTTCCTGTAATACATTGATATGTGCAATCTCCAACTGACACTGTGTCAAAGTACCAGTGTTCTGCCCTACCTGCAACCTGGGGACACTTTCATATGAGTTATGTCCCTCAGTGGGAGCCATTTAGAGTTAAAGGAAGTTTGGACTTTGAATCTGATTTTGAGTTTTTGAGGAGGTTTGGAGCACACTCGGAGGCACTGATGAGTGTGATGCAAAAAGCACCAAAGGCCCAGAGGGTCATTGAAGTCCCTGTGCTGTGTCTGTGCTGCTGAGCTGGGCCGGGCTCCTGGCCCAGAGGCAGCTGCTGGCAAGGGCAGCGCTGCAGAGAGACAGCTCTGGGCAGGAGCAGCTCCTGTGCAGAGCCCAGCAGGGCTGGGGCACTGCCAGGGCCCCTCAGGGACACCAGCAGGGCACAGACTGAGCTCCCAGGGGCTCAGCACTGGCAGGGGCTGTGCCATGGCCCAGAGGGGGCTGTGTCACAGCAGCACCTCTGTGGCTGTGTCCTAGAGGCACAGAGCAGCTGGCATGTCAGCAAGGGGCTGTGTGACAGCACAGAGTGGGCTGTGTGAGCTCACAGACTGGGCTCTGACATCACAGAGTTTGTTGTGTGAGGTCATGGAGCAGCTCCAGCATCATAGAGGGTCTGTGTGACATCATAGAGCAGGCTGTGATGGTCATGGTGTGTGCAGTGACGTTACAGAGCAGGGTGTGAGGTCATAGTGTGTGCAGTGACATTACAGAGTGGCAGTATGGCATCACAGAGAGGGTTGTGTGACATCGCTGATGGACTTGTGACATCGCAGAGGTGGCTGTGACATCATAGAGTAGGGTGTAAGGCCATAGAGCAGACTGTACCATCATGGAGGGTGGCTCTGTGACATCAGACTGGGTTGTGACATCGCTGGATGTCTGAGTAACATGACAGAACCGGCTGTGACATCACAGAAGAGACCGTGACATCCAGGGGTGATTTGTGACCTCAGACTGCAGCTGTGTGACAGCCCAGAGTGATATCCAGCATTGGCTCTGTGACATCACATGGGGATTTGTTTCATCCCATGCTGGGCTTTAACATCACAGGGCCTGTGTGACATCATAGGTGGTTCTGTGGAATCACAGATGGCTCTGTGACATGACAGGGGCTGTGTGAGGTCACTGGGAGGTCCCTCTGCCCAGCCCCCCTCACAGTTCCCCCAGAGCAGTCCAACCCTGCTCGTGCACAGTGGGGTCCCCTGTCCCCCGGGTCCCCTGGCCCCACAGCCTCCCCAGAGGATGTTCCACGAGATCGAGCCCAGAGCCTGACACGGGGCCGGGGCGGGGGGCCCTGGGGGTGGCACAGGGGACAGGGACCCCCGGCAGCATCCCCGTGTCCCCAGGGCCAGAGCCTGGGCCAGGGCTCCTTCACCCTCTTACAAACGAGGGGCTGAGCGCTGAAAAAAATCCCCAGCAAGGAATCAGCAAAAACCAGATTGAATATTAAGGGAGAGCAGCACAGAGTTCCTTGGCAAGAGTCACTCTGCTCCTGACTGGGCACTCTAGGCACACCAAAGAAACAAAGCAACAAAAACCAAACAAAATCCAGTCAAAGAAGAAATGAACCAAAACCAGGACTTGACTGATACCTTAGACTTCAGCATTTAGCAAAAGAACAGCACTTAACAGTATTTAACCTTACTTGTAACCTAGGACTTAATGATGTAGCTCTGCAATAAAACTTAACAATATTCAACAGCTTATCACTTCTATTCAATGTAACAACTTAGCAAAAGAACAACTCTTAGCAGCATTGAACTCAGCTTACAGCTTGTGACTCACCATCACTTGCAGGCCTGACTGGCTCAGCTCTCCAAGGCACTCCAAGCCCTCAGAGAGCAGCATTTGTGCCACATTTCCCCAGCACAGGCACTCCTGTGTGCACACAGACACCAAGAGTCAGTGCAAGGCACCTGTGAGCAATTCCCTGAGGGCAGGGAATGCTCCCTGAGGATGTTTTGGCATCTCCCCAGCGGGCAAAGGCTGAGCCTGGAGGGTGGGGGATCGGCCCAGGCTCCGTCGTTGTTCAGGATCCCGAGTGCAGCAAGCGGGAGAGTTCCCGCCTGGGAGGCCCCACTGCGAGGGAGTGGCTGGCCCAGGAGAGCTGCAAGGGCTCCTTTTGGGGCGCTGCTTGCAGGGCCCCAAGAGGGCTTCAGTCCCAGCCATGGTTCATCCTGGCGCACTTGCACCAGCAGCTTTCTTTGGCAGGGTGAGAACAGGGATGTTGTGCCACGCAGGGAACAGAAACAGCTGCCAGGGCTGCTGCTAAAGGAACCAGGAGCTGGTTGGGCAGCAGCAGTGCCTGGAGCAGACAGTGTTTGTGAGGAGCTGAGCCCAGGGGCTGTTGGCCAAGGCCGAGGCCCAGGAGCATTTCTCAGCTGGCAGGGCGGCCTGAGAAGGGGGGGGAATGCAGCAGCACAGGGCCCATGGAACCAAGGGACCATTGTGACACCGTGGCGCCCTGATAGACCAAGGGGCCATGGTGACACTGTGGGGCCCTGTGAGAACAAGGGACATTGGGACATTGTCACACCCCATGGAACCAAAGGTCCACTGTGACATTGCAAGGCCTCATGGAACCATGGAACCTTGGAAAGACCATTGAGACACTTCACAACCTCATGGAACCAAGGGGCTGTTGTGGCACTGAGGAGACTCATGGAATCATGGAGACCATTGTGACACTACGAGGCCCCATGGAATAAGCAAAGCATTGTGACGCTGTGGGGCACCATGGAACCAAGGAGACCATTGTGACACTGTGGGGCACCATGAAACCAAGAGGCCTTTGTGACCCTGCAGGGCTGCATGGAACCAAGGGGCCATTGTGACATTGCCAGGCCTTCTGTCATCAGTGGTGCATTGTGACACTAAGAAACCAAGGGGACCATTGTGACACTGCAGGGCTTCATGGAACCAAAGCTCCAGGGTGACACAGAGGCCGCCTCTCATCAATGCTCCATTGTGACACCGTGGAGCCAACGGAGACCATTGTGACACCACAAACCCTCATGGTCCAAAGGCCCATTGTGACATTGCAGGGCTCACGGAACAGAGGGTGACATGACATTGTGAGGCCTGTGGAAGCACAGAGACCATTGTGGCACTTCAAGGCCTCATGGAATCCTTGGGGCCTTTGTGACACCATGGGACCTTCAGGAAGCTGGGAGCCATTGTGAAACTGTGGGACCCCACGGAACCAAGGCAGCCTTGTGACACCTCAGGGCCCCATAAAACCAAGGGGACACAGAACAGGTCTGGCTGGTTTGGCCTCCCGTGGGCCACCTGACTGGTCCAGCTGACCTTGGCATGTTGAGGGTCTCTTCTCATCTGCTGCTGAAACACTGGGGCTCGTTGCTTTCCTTCCTGTGGTAAAGAACTGTCCTTCTCCTCCAGGCCATGACCAGAACTGGGATTTCAAAACCAAATTCCCTTCTATCCAGGCATTGTTCCCATAGCAATATTGCCAGGACAAGTCTGTCTGCCTGTGCTTTCACAAGGGTCACCTCTCATCTGTGCCCAAAACCCTGGGGAAGGCTCTGTGCTTTCCTTCCTATGGAAGAGAACTGTCCTTCCTGGCCAGGTTCCCGTGTCTCCAAATTTGGGTCCACCTCCAACACTGCCTATTGGGACAGACTGGAGGAGATTGTTGGCTTGGATCATTTCATGTGTGGGGAGGAAGGGGCAGGTCCAGCTTTGCCCTGCCCGGTGAGCCCAGCCCTGCCCTGCCCTGGAACCCCAATCCCCCAGAGCCTCCATCCCAGCCCCGCAGTGTCTGCCAGCCCTGGCACAGCACAGGCAATGCTCCACAGCCACCTCTGCAGCCCCAGCCCAGCTCCTGAGGGACCAAATGACCCCAGTCCCCACCTGGGGAAGGGCCCAGGAAGACCAAGGGGTATTTAAGTCTGACCACAAGGCAAGCACACATCTTGACCCTCCCTCCTCTTGCAATTTCCATCTGAACAACACTGGAATCCAGGTGGGGTGCTTCTCTGTATCTTATATGTCTTTCTTTCTTTCTGTGTCTACTTCTCCTATTTCTTTCTCTCTGCAAATTTTGATTACCTTAAAATGGAATGGGCATAGAGATTCTGAAGTTGAATGGGCCAAGTTAATGCTTTGAGAAGTGTGTTTTGCTGATTGAATGTTACAATGTACCTTTTGCCAAAGTTTCTCTGATTTTCTAAATTTACCAATAAAATCTGGTCAGTTGTTTTGAGCTCCTGAGGATCTCTGGTAGCTATTTCTCCAGTACATCCAACTCAGAGGACACCAATAATTGTAATTCCTTTAAAATGTCTCATGGAAAGAATTGTTTGGGGCATGGGAGTGCGGGCTTGTGTGTCCTGCTTGGCACAGCCCAGGCAGGGCTTTCCCAGCCCCATTCCAACCTCCATTTCCCAGCTGCAGCCCCTGGTGCCTCTGAGTGCTGCTTGCCCAGCCCCGGGGACGCTCTCCTTGTCTGCCCATTCCCCCACGGTCTCTGGGCAGGGCTGGCTCAGTGGGGGCTGCTGACATCCTCAGCAACTTGCAGAGGCTGCTGCTGAATTCTACTGCTCCAGAGGCTCGACGTGTATTCCAACGGAATGTAACATATTTAAAAAGACAGTGAGAAAACATTTGTGAGGTCCTGCTTAGGTTTTTCTTCCTGTAATACATTGATATGTGCAATCTCCAACTGACACTGTGTCAAAGTACCAGTGTTCTGCCCTACCTGCAACCTGGGGACACTTTCATATGAGTTATGTCCCTCAGTGGGAGCCATTTAGAGTTAAAGGAATTTGGACTTTGAATCTGATTTTGAGTTTTTGAGGAGGTTTGGAGCACACTCGGAGGCACTGATGAGTGTGATGCAAAAAAGCACCAAAGGCCCAGAGGGTCATTGAAGTCCCTGTGCTGTGTCTGTGCTGCTGAGCTGGGCCGGGCTCCTGGCCCAGAGGCAGCTGCTGGCAAGGGCAGCAGCTGCAGAGAGACAGCTCTGGGCAGGAGCAGCTCCTGTGCAGAGCCCAGCAGGGCTGGGGCACTGCCAGGGCCCCTCAGGGACACCAGCAGGGCACAGACTGAGCTCCCAGGGGCTCAGCACTGGCAGGGGCTGTGCCATGGCCCAGAGGGGCTGTGTCACAGCAGCACCTCTGTGGCTGTGTCCTAGAGGCACAGAGCAGCTGGCATGTCAGCAAGGGGCTGTGTGACAGCACAGAGTGGGCTGTGTGAGCTCACAGACTGGGCTCTGACATCACAGAGTTTGTTGTGTGAGGTCATGGAGCAGCTCCAGCATCATAGAGGGGTCTGTGTGACATCATAGAGCAGGCTGTGATGGTCATGGTGTGTGCAGTGACGTTACAGAGCAGGGTGTGAGGTCATAGTGTGTGCAGTGACATTACAGAGTGGCAGTATGGCATCACAGAGAGGGTTGTGTGACATCGCTGATGGACTTGTGACATCGCAGAGGTGGCTGTGACATCATAGAGTAGGGTGTAAGGCCATAGAGCAGACTGTACCATCATGGAGGGTGGCTCTGTGACATCAGACTGGGTTGTGACATCGCTGGATGTCTGAGTAACATGACAGAACCGGCTGTGACATCACAGAAGAGACCGTGACATCCAGGGGTGATTTGTGACCTCAGACTGCAGCTGTGTGACCGCCCAGAGTGATATCCCAGCATTGGCTCTGTGACATCACATGGGGGATTTGTTTCATCCCATGCTGGGCTTTACCATCACAGGGCCTGTGTGACATCATAGGTGGTTCTGTGGAATCACAGATGGCTCTGTGACATGACAGGGGCTGTGTGAGGTCACTGGGGAGGTCCCTCTGCCCCGGCCCCCCTCACAGTTCCCCCCAGAGCAGTCCAACCCTGCTCGTGCACAGCCAGGTCCCCTGTCCCCCGGGGTCCCCCCGGCCATGCAGTCTCCCCCAGAGGATGTTCCACGAGATCGAGCCCAGAGCCTGACACGGGCCCAGGGGGCTGGGGCCCTGGGGGTGCCACAGGGGGACATGGACCCCCCCGGCAGCATCCCCATGTCCCCCAGGGCCAGAGCCTGGGCCAGGGCTCCTTCACCGTCTTACAAACGAGGGGCTGAGAGCGCTGAAAAAATCCCCAGCAAGGGATCAGCAAAAACCAGATTGAATATTAAGGGAGAGCAGCACAGAGTTCCTTGGCAAGAGTCACTCTACTCCTGGCTGGGCACTCTAGGCACACCAAAGAAACAAAGCAACAAAAAACCAAACAAAATCCAGTCAAAGAAGAAATGAACCAAAACCAGGACTTGACTGATACCTTAGACTTCAGCATTTAGCAAAAGAACAGCACTTAACAGTATTTAACCTTACTTGTAACCTAGGACTTAATGATGTAGCTCTGCAATAAAACTTAACAATATTCAACTTAGCTTATAACTTCTATTCAATGTAACAACTTAGCAAAAGAACAACTCTTAGCAGCATTGAACTCAGCTTACAGCTTGTGACTCACCATCACTTGCAGGCCTGACTGGCTCAGCTCTCCAAGGCACTCCAAGCCCTCAGAGCAGCATTTGTGCCACATTTCCCCAGCACAGGCACTCCTGTGTGCACACAGACACCAAGAGTCAGTGCAAGGCACCTGTGAGCAATTCCCCTGAGGGCAGGGAATGCTCCCTGAGGATGTTTTGGCATCTCCCCAGCGGGCAAAGGGCTGAGCCTGGAGGTGGGGGGATCGGCCCAGGCTCCGTCGTTGTTCAGGATCCCGAGTGCAGCAAGCGGGAGAGTTCCCGGCTGGGAGAGGCCCCACTGCGAGGGAGTGGCTGGCCCAGGAGAGCTGCAAGGGCTCCTTTTTGGGCGCTGCTTGCTTGCAGGGCCCAAGAGAGGGGCTTCAGTCCCAGCCATGGTTCATCCTGGCTGCACTTGGCCCAGCAGCTTTCTTTGGCAGGGGTGAGAACAGGGATGTTGTGCCACGCAGGGAACAGAAACAGCTGCCAGGGCTGCTGCTAAAGGAACCAGGAGCTGGTTGGGCAGAAGCAGTGCCTGGAGCAGCCAGTGTTTGTGAGGAGCTGAGCCCAGGGGCTGTTGGCCAAGGCCGAGGCCCAGGGAGCATTTCTCAGCTGGCAGGGCGGCCTGAGAAGGGAAGGGGGGAATGCAGCAGCACAGGGCCCATGGAACCAAGGCACCATTGTGACACCGTGGCGCCCTGATAGACCAAGGGCCCATGGTGATACTGTGGGGCCCTGTGAGAACAAGGGACATTGGGACATTTTCACACCCCATGGAACCAAAGGTCCACTGTGACATTGCAAGGCCTCATGGAACCATGGAACCTTGGAAAGACCATTGAGACACTTCACAACCTCATGGAACCAAGGGGCTGTTGTGGCACTGAGGAGACTCATGGAATCATGGAGACCATTGTGACCCTACGAGGCCCCATGGAATAAGCAAAGCATTGTGACGCTGTGGGGCACCATGGAACCAAGGAGACCATTGTGACACTGTGGGGCACCATGAAACCAAGAGGCCTTTGTGACCCTGCAGGGCTGCATGGAACCAAGGGGCCATTGTGACATTGCCAGGCCTTCTGTCATCAGTGGTGCATTGTGACACTAAGAAACCAAGGGGACCATTGTGACACTGCAGGGCTTCATGGAACAAAGCTCCAGGGGTGACACAGAGGCCGCCTCTCATCAATGCTCCATTGTGACACCGTGGAGCCAACGGAGACCATTGTGACACCACAAACCCTCATGGTCCAAAGGCCCATTGTGACATTGCAGGGCTCACGGAACAGAGGGTGACATGACATTGTGAGGCCTGTGGAAGCACAGAGACCATTGTGGCACTTCAAGGCCTCATGGAATCCTTGGGGCCTTTGTGACACCATGGGACCTTCAGGAAGCTGGGAGCCATTGTGAAACTGTGGGACCCCATGGAACCAAGGCAGCCTTGTGACACCTCAGGGCCCCATAAAACCAAGGGGACACAGAACAGGTCTGGCTGGTTTGGCCTCCCGTGGGCCACCTGACTGGTCCAGCTGACCTTGGCATGTTGAGGGTCTCTTCTCATCTGCTGCTGAAACACTGGGGCTCCGTGCTTTCCTTCCTGTGGTAAAGAACTGTCCTTCTCCTCCAGGCCATGACCAGAACTGGGATTTCAAAACCAAATTCCCTTCTATCCAGGCATTGTTCCCATAGCAATATTGCCAGGACAAGTCTGTCTGCCTGTGCTTTCACAAGGGTCACCTCTCATCTGTGCCCAAAACCCTGGGGAAGGCTCTGTGCTTTCCTTCCTATGGAAGAGAACTGTCCTTCCTGGCCAGGTTCCCGTGTCTCCAAATTTGGGTCCACCTCCAACACTGCCTATTGGGACAGACTGGAGGAGATTGTTGGCTTGGATCATTTCATGTGTGGGGAGGAAGGGGCAGGTCCAGCTTTGCCCTGCCCGGTGAGCCCAGCCCTGCCCTGCCCTGGAACCCCAATCCCCCCCAGAGCCTCCATCCCAGCCCCCGCAGTGTCTGCCAGCCCCTGGCACAGCACAGGCAATGCTCCACAGCCACCTCTGCAGCCCCCAGCCCAGCTCCTGAGGGACCAAATGACCCCAGTCCCCACCTGGGGAAGGGCCCAGGAAGACCAAGGGTATTTAAGTCTGACCACAAGGCAAGCACACATCTTGACCCTCCCTCCTCTTGCAATTTCCATCTGAACAACACTGGAATCCAGGTGGGGGTGCTTCTCTGTATCTTATATGTCTTTCTTTCTTTCTGTGTCTACTTCTCCTATTTCTTTCTCTCTGCAAATTTTGATTACCTTAAAATGGAATGGGCATAGAGATTTCTGAAGTTGAATGGGCCAAGTTAATGCTTTGAAGTGTGTTTTGCTGATTGAATGTTACAATGTACCTTTGGCCAAAGTTTCTCTGATTTTCTAAATTTACCAATAAAATCTGGTCAGTTGTTTTGAGCTCCTGAGGATCTCTGGTAGCTATTTCTCCAGTACATCCAACTCAGAGGACACCAATCCGGGGACGCTCTCCTTGTCTGCCCATTCCCCACGGTCTCTGGGCAGGGCTGGCTCAGTGGGGGCTGCTGACATCCTCAGCAACTTGCAGAGGCTGCTGCTGAATTCTACTGCTCCAGAGGCTCGGCATGTATTCAACTGAATGTAACATATTTAAAAGACAGTGAGAAAACATTTGTGAGGTCCTGCTTAGGTTTTTCTTCCTGTAATACATTGATATGTGCAATCTCCAACTGACACTGTGTCAAAGTACCAGTGTTCTGCCCTACCTGCAACCTGGGGACACTTTCATATGAGTTATGTCCCTCAGTGGGAGCCATTTAGAGTTAAAGGAAGTTTGGACTTTGAATCTGATTTTGAGTTTTTGAGGAGGTTTGGAGCACACTCGGAGGCACTGATGAGTGTGATGCAAAAAAACACCAAAGGCCCAGAGGGTCATTGAAGTCCCTGTGCTGTGTCTGTGCTGCTGGGCTGGGCCGGGCTCCTGGCCCAGAGGCAGCTGCTGGCAAGGGCTGTGCGCTGCAGAGAGACAGCTCTGGGCAGGAGCAGCTCCTGTGCAGAGCCCAGCAGGGCTGGGGCACTGCCAGGGCCCCTCAGGGACACCAGCAGGGCACAGACTGAGCTCCCAGGGCTCAGCTACTGGCAGGGGCTGTGCCATGGCCCAGAGGGGCTGTGTCACAGCAGCACCTCTGTGGCTGTGTCCTAGAGGCACAGAGCAGCTGGGATGTCAGCAAGGGGCTGTGTGACAGCACAGAGTGGGCTGTGAGCTCACAGACTGGGCTCTGACATCACAGAGTTTGTTGTGTGAGGTCATGGAGCAGCTCCAGCATCATAGGGGTCTGTGTGAAATCATGGAGCAGGCTGTGATGGTCATGGTGTGTGCAGTGACGTTACAGAGCAGGGTGTGAGGTCATAGTGTGTGCAGTGACATTACAGAGTGGCAGTATGGCATCACAGAGAGGTTGTGTGACATCGC
>JALJVW010002207.1:0-14847 GCA_024865655.1 Emberiza elegans
TCTGCTCCTCAGGCTGCCTCTGCCCAGCAGCCGCCACCACCACCCTCCGATGTCTCCCCTAGGGCCCTTTCACTCTCCCTTGGACTTCTTCATTCTCCAAACATCCCCAAAAACACCCAACTGGGGCACCCCAGGATATCTGGAGGACAGCTCCCTTCCCTGGGACCTGCTGGGGTGGGGGGGAACAAATCCACAGGTGGGGCTGGAAATTCAGGCAGGAGGGGACCTGGTTCATACTGTGCTCTGTCTACTTCCTCTTGATCCACCTTTGTCCCTCTTCCTCTTCTCCCCTCCTCTTCCACTTTCCTCTTCCATCCCGCTCCCCTCCTCTTCCCCCCCCCTTCCCGCCTCCTTCACTGGGAGCCTCCTTTCCTCTTACTGGGATCCCTCCCTATCATCCCTGGAACCATCCTCCTCTCCTCCTCCCACCCTGGAAGCAACTTCCTTCTCCCTCCTTCCATCCTGCTCCTCTCTCCCGCCTTCATCCCCTCCCTGGCCCTCCTCCTCCTCTCCCCAGCAGCAGCCACACTCGGTGTTCCCGCAGCCCCACAGCTTGGTGCATGGGATGGAGCCGACAGGTCGTGGGATGGCAGCGCTGGGTTCCCCGGGTTGCCCTAGCCGCTATGGGCGGGGAATCACCACGCAGCGAGGCAACCAAGTAAACTAGCTTACCATCCCAACTGGGCCTTGCTGGGACCCTGTTTGGGCACCGCCAGCCCTGGGGCCCTCCAGCACATCCGCCAGGGGAACACACAGGCTGGGGGATGCTAGCAGTGACAGCACTTCCAGGACTGGGCTGGACTGGGGAACCTGAATGACTGGGAATGACTGTGAGAATGCTGAGGGGACACTGGGATATACCAGGAGTGTCTGGCTAAAAATGACTACAGACATGCTGGGGGCAACTGGGAACACTGGTGTGGTGTAATCATACTGGGGAATGGAAACACCAAGTAACTGGGACCATGACTGGGGTGACAGTGGGGACAACTGGGGGCATGACTGGGACCATGCTGGGAGGGACTGGAATCATATATGGATTACCTGGGACTATACTAGGGACAACTGGGATCACTGGGAGGGAAGGGAGGGTGACTGGAACTGCTGCTGGGGGCTACTGGGATCCTGGGGGACCACAGTAGGAAGCTGGCCAATGCCTGGGAGGACTGGCATCATACTGGATCATACTGGCAGCCACTGGGGACTGCACCAGTGACTGGGGGCAGCTGTGAGCAACTGGCATCAGGCTGGAGGAACTCAGGCAACTGGGACATGCTGGGAACATGCTGGGAGTAACTGGGACACTGGGAGTGACTGAAACCATGCTGGGGGTCAATGGGAGCAACTGGACCCCACACAGGGATGATCATGGGGCAGCTGTGCCCATGCTGGGGTCATACTGGGATCCTATGGGAAATGGCTGGGATCATACTGGGAGTGACTGGGAAGGTGCTGGCTCTGACTGGAACCATAACAAGTGACTGGGAGCAACAGGGCCCACACTGGGTGCCAAGGGGAGTCACTCTGAGCATGACCTGCAATAATACTGGGAGTATCTGGGACTGACTGGGGTCATCCTGGGGTGACTGGAACCATACTGGGAGTGACTACTGCCCTAATTGGGGTCATCCTGGGGCCACTGGGGGTGTGATTGGGTAATTGGGCCAGAAGCTGGGATCATGCTGGAGACAACTGTGGAGGGAACTGGGAGCAACTGGGACCATTCTGGGCTAATCCAGACTGTACTTGGTGGCTCACTGGGATACACTGGACTGGACCATCCCACTGGGGACTCCCATGGACACACTGGGGAACCCCAGCTGGGACCATGTTGGGGGCAACTGGGAGTGAGTGGGACCATGCTGAGAGGGACTGGGACTGTTCAAGGGACAACTGGGATCATACTGGGAGGAACTGGGAACAACTGGATACTGGGAGAGGGCAACTGGGATCATGGGGGGATCACAGTGGGGGAGACTGGAATCATGCTGGGTGAGGACTGGGATCACTGGGGCAAATGGAATCAGGAAAGGGGATTGACTGGGGCATGCCCGTGGGACTGGATATCCAGCTGAAAGCACTAAAATTTCTGAATCACACTTTTGTCCTCGGTTCATGTTCTGATTTCTGGGAGGGACTGGGATCATGCTGGGGGACTGGAATCTTACTGGGAGGCTGTGCCTGCTGATGGACACTGGGATCATACTGGGAGAGACTGGGGGGATGGGCATTGCCCAGACCAAAGGGGCAAATGGGATATACTGGGAGTGGGGATGGTGGGGGGGACTAGGATGCTCACTGGCTTTTACAATGGGAGGGGATTGGGGGGTGACTAGAAACAGACTGGGATCATACTGGGGTGAACTGGGATCATACTGGGCAGTGAGTCCCACACACTGAGGCTGACTGCTCGTGCCTGGGATAAAATGGGATCCCGCTACTGGAAGGAACTGGGAGTCACGCTGGAAATGTGCTGGGCTGGAACTGGGCTGCCACTGGGAGATACTGGGAGGACCAGGAACTGGTTCCATGAGTTTCCAGAGGACTGCTGGGTTCACTGTGGAGCACAACTGGGATGTACTGGCTGGGGACTGGGGCACACTGGGCTCATCTGGGACTCATGGCCTGGGAGGGCACTAATGGTGGGCTGGGTCTGAGAGCTGGGGAACAGATCTGGACAGAGGGATTAAAGTAACTGGGCCTGACTGGGAGCAACTGGGAGCATGCTGGCAGGAAATGGCATCATACTGGCGCCAGGGGCTTGATCTAGGAGGCAACTGGAGGGGCTGGGGAAACTGGGGGGACTGGGAGAGATTGGAAGGAACTGGGATTAGGCACTGGGAGGCAGGAGGGGAGGGCTGGCAGGTTACTGGGATCAAACTGGATCTGGGGGATCATATGGGGGATGAAAGGGGAACTGTGATCACACTTTGGGCCATGCTGGGGGACAACTGAGAGAAACTGGGATGACTCCCAAGCAAGCTGGGGAAATGGGAACCTCAGCACAAAATCCCATCACCAATGAACTAAGATCTCAATTCTTGAGGTTCAGAAGGTTCTTTAAGAAGATCAGGGGCCCAGTGATGCTGGCTGGTTATGGGATTGTCTCATTGGGGCATGCTGGGGACCAATATTTGTCACGATTGGGTGTTGGCTACTCCTTGGCTGGCACAGGCACACCGACCAAACAGGTTGCAAAGGATTTGTCTGGGCTCAAATTGGTCAAACACATGGTGTCTGAGCCTGCTGACTTGGCTAAAGCAAGGCAAACATTCATTTTTGGTTGATCTACAGGCCTATATGCATGCAAAAGCAAGCAAGCAAAACCAACAAGTGCCAGTATATCATTTGATCAAGCTCCATGTTCCTGTTCAGCTGGTTTTGGCAAAAGCTTTGTCAAGAGGTTTGACCCTGGCACAATGCCAGTGCCCCCATGACAATATCCTGTCCCTGGTTTCTGCTGTGAGATGTGACCAGGAATAAGCAAAGCAGGCCTCCACTTAGAAATATAGAAAACAAAACTTTATTAACTACACTACATAGGAAAGAAAAGGAAAGGAAAAAAAAACACAAGGAAAATGAAAACTTTACAAGTACATCTCCTCCTCCCACCAAATTCCCAATACAATACATCTCTCGGTCCAGCACCACCCTTTAGAATACTCAGTCTTCAGTTCATTAAGAGGAGGAGTCCTTCTTGTGTGCCATGGGCTTCTGGTCACGTATTGCCGCCTGGATTTGTCATCGTGACCCCCTCCTCCCATGCTCACTGCTCTCACCACTGAACATGGACCAGAGCTACTTCGAAGGTTGTCTTTTAAGGATTCGTAGTCCCACTCCAAAAAGGCACAGTTTCAACTTTGGGACACCTGTCCCCCCCGTATTTTTTGCACCCCCTGGGGCCTGGAGGTTTCCAAACTGCCCTCCTAACTCTGGGACATGGCTCCCCCTGAGAGCAGTCTCTGTATCACAAGGAACAGTCCATGGCTATACAAAAAGTGTCCAGCAAAAATGCCACTCTAACATCTCTTTCACCCAGGGCTCTTCTCACATCTCTCCCTTGCTCAGACCTTTAACTCTTGCTCAGTTCCCTGTTCATTCTTCACTCCATCTCCTCTCCAGGAAAGGTCAATACTCTGCAAAGTTTTCATTGTCCAGAAAAGGGTTAAAAAAAAAACTCAGGCTCTGCCCACCCGAAGACTCCCACAGCAACCGGACACCTTCTTGCTGCACCCCCCCCCCTTCTTCCTCTTCTCGGCTGTGCTGCTGGCACATGTTATCAAATTTCAAGGTAGCACAGTCCAGGCACAGGCTGGCTCTCTCTCTCTCTCTGGTGGGGGCTGCCCGATGCCTCCGGTATTTTCCTTCCACCCTGGGGGCCAGGCCAGGCCTACCCCCATCTCTGTCTGGGCCCAGGCCCTGCATGGCTGCTCCCCCCCCCGCCCAGCAGGGACAGCTGGACAGGGAGGCAGTTCCGACCTCTTTCCCGGCAAAGTCCCAAGAGAGCTTCCCAGGGAGAGCTCTGCTTTTAACCCCTGTGTGTTCTCAGAGGCGTATCCAAATCTCAGTGGTCAATTCAGATGTCAATACCAAACCTGAGCATCCAATTGGGCTGACCACAAAATCCTCAGAAATCCAATTCCTGTCAAACCCACGACATATCTTTACAGACGCCTCTCCAATCCACTCAGTCTTTCTGCATCCTGAACAAAATTGTTGATTTATTAATGCTTTTCAGATCAGAAAGGAAAATTCTAATACAGACAATAAACAAATCTGCATGTATGTACCATACTTGTATCTGGTTATGTCTCTGTTGTCTTTAGCCATATCATCTACAATAAGAGGCATCAGATGCATTTTTGATGGTCTTCAATAGTGTTTATCTAGCTCATCAGGGACCTTCATGGGGAATTTGCCTTCCTCCCTGTTTTAACCTTGGTGATTGGGAGTTGCCTGGGGGCAGTTCTGTGTCTTGTGCCAAGAAGTGTCATTTTAAAGGTGTGGGTAGAGTAGAAGCTGAGCTGGTGGAAGAGAAACATTTACATCTTGAGTGAGCATCCTGTGTGACAAATGCAGAGACTCAAGGGCACAGGCTTCAAGCAGTTCCGAGTGTGTTTGGCCAGTCAGCCTGGGCAGCTGAGACTACATTTGATGAAGCTTTTTGCTCTGTTCATGGTTATCACGGAAGTGGGCAGGGGGCATGACTTGGTGGAGGTGAAGATGGGTAAACTTCTCCTGAATTACTTCACAATTTTAATGAAGAATTTAGAGAGAAATCTCTGTTTGGCACATAAACTTGTAGGAAAACAACCGAACCCAGTCCTATTTGTATGAAAATGTTGCCAATAGAAAACACTAATGAGAGTGCTTTAAACAATAATTACAGATCTGGTGGGTAACTGGGCAGAGCAGGATGACAAGGAGAAGTGGCCTGAGCAGTTTCTGCTGTTCTGGCAGCGGGGGTAAAAAGCCCTTTCATTGATCTCAGACCTAAGACAAACAAACTGCAAAACCCAGAGATGCCTGCCCTGTGGTGGCAGCAGAGGATCCCCTGTGGTGCCAGGTTTCCAGTGGACACAGGACGGGCACAGCTGCCAGAGCTGCTGGGAAAAGAGCTGCCATGCGCAGCCTGGGACACCCAATGGGCCTGGCCAGGCCCACTGCACAGGGATGGGCCCTGAGTCAGGGCCTGCCCCCTGCACAGGGACACCCAAGGGCCTGGCCAGAGCAGCGAGGAGCAGGGCCTGCCCCACTGCACAGGGACACCCAATGGGCCTGGCCAGAGCAGCGAGCTGAGTCAGGGCCTGCCCCACTGCACAGGGACACCCAAGGGGCCAGAGCAGAGCAGCTGCCCTGAGTCAGGGGCCTGCCCCACTGCACAGCACAGGGACACCCAATGGGCCTGGCCAGAGCAGCGAGCTGAGTCAGGGCCTGCCCCACTGCACAGGGACACCCAATGGGCCTGGCCAGAGCAGCGAGCTGAGTCAGGGCCTGCCCCACTGCACAGGGACACCCAATGGGCCTGGCCAGAGCAGCGAGCTGAGTCACCCCAGCTGGCACTCAGGGGATTGTAATTATCATCACTTTGCACTGCTTAGACCTGTGGTAAATAGGTATGATTCTTGCTGACAAAATTGAAACAGTAATCAATATTGATTACAGTAATTAACATTTGGAAATAATAAAATAGTTAAAAAGTGTAATGCCAAGAAAGAAAGGGAGAGGAGGGGTTCCACCCCTTTCCTGCAGATGTTCAAAGCAGGAAGAAGCAAGAGATTACAGTTACTAAAAATTAACAGAAAGAAGGGAAAATATGGTTGGGTCCCAGGAAAATGCCAGCTATAAGAGATTTATTGCTTTGATGCTTAAATATAATATTATGTTAGTCTAGGCTGGCATTATACTAGCTTGGTGCACATGTGTAACCCAAAGGTGAATTAAAGGACATCGAGGAAGAGGAGAGCCTTCATCAGAAAACAATCTCAAAGACTTGTGCAATCACCAAAAGAGTGGTGGCACATGTGTGGTAAAGGTGGTGATGAGGGCGGAGGTAGAAGTGTGATGAATCGAAAGTGGGAGGAGATGGCATTGACACATGGCATATAAGGGGGGAATCTTCACTTGACAAGCTCGTACGTGAGGTGGCAAGGGTCCAGAACCCTGCACTCCGTATCCCGCAGTTATCTCATGCTTATGCGCTATTATTGGAACCAAATTATCCCTCATTTTAAATCAAATTATATTGTCAATATTTCAAGTGTATCATATTTTATATATATTTTCTAAATTATTCAATTAAAATTGCTGCTACCTCTAATACTGTTTGGGTTTTTTTTATGATGGGATAGTTGGGCAAATATAACACTGTCATTACCTGTCCTTTTCAGTGCTGTCTATTGGAGCAAAAATGAGCAATGTGCCCTGCTGGTGTTTAGATTTTCTGAGTCCCTCAGCTGTGAGTTGGGTTCCCGTGCTGTCCTGCCTGTTGCTTGCTGGATGTGCTGGAACAAAGAGCTTGGGCCCTTGATAAAAATTACCACAAATGAGTTCCTTGTGATTTACTGGGCCCACAGTAAAAGGGATGAAATTCAGGTTTGATCTAGAAAATGCTTCTTCCCTGTCAGGGTGGTGAAGTCCTGGCTGCACAGGTTGCTCAGAGAAGCAGAGTAAATAAAGTTTCAGAATTCTTCCTTTCTGTCCCATTCCTATTCCATAAGTTCAGGTTTGGTTTTCAGAGTGCCACCTTCTCAGCTGGTTGCCATTTGTGTCCTGCTTTCTCTCCTGCCTTCCTTTGTCTGCTCCTTTTCCCTTCCAGGCTCTCTCTTTACCTGTGGCAGCTCCCAGACAAAGACCCTCCCCTGATTATTTTTTTCCTTCCCCATCCAGGTGCTCAAACAGCCCTGGATGAAGTTCTGGAGGCTGGCAGTGAAATGCCCTTGTAAGATCTTGCTGCGCTTGTGTCTTGGCCCCTTCAGAATTTGGCCTTGAAGGGCAGGAGCATCTTTTCCTTGCTGGCAGCTGGAATTGCAGCCCGTTGCAGTGTGTGCCAGAGATGTCAGAGGGCAATTGCTGAGGCTGCCAGGGTGCTGCTCCTGCCGTGCCTGCCAAGGGAGCTGTGCAGGGCAGGGCCAAGCTGCAGCAGCTGGCTGGGCTCCCCGAGCAGACAGCAAAGATGGCTTTGCTGCACATTCTGCAGCTGGAAGCAGAGGGAAGAAGGGCAGAGAGTCCGTGGCAGAAGGCTGGAATGCTTGTGGCTGGAAGGAACCTGCCCCCAGAGCCCAATCGGGCCCAGCCCTGGATGTCCCCTGAGACCCACCCCCCCCAGACCCTCCCGTGACCTTCCCCTCCCCCCCCGAGACCCCTCTTAGGACCCATCCGCACCCCCCAGGTCCCCCCAAACCCCCGGACCCCTCCCCAAAGCCCCCCCAGACCCCCCCATCCTCTCCCCCGCCCCCCCATCCCCTCTCAGGCCCCTCCCGCTCCTGTCCCGAGCCCGGGGGGTCCCGGCGGCGGCGGGGAAGGGGGCGCCGCTTCCGGCTCGCCTCTGATTGGCTGGGGCGGCGCGGGGGAGGCGGGCGTTGCCAAAGGGAGACGCGGCGTGATTGGTTAGTTCAGGGACATGCAGCTCTGTGATTGGTTGGGTCGGGATGGGGCGCCCCGCTATTGCTGGGAGCCCGCGCATGTGGAAGAGGCGGGAGATTGTGAGGGGTGAGTGGGGCTGAGGTGCGGCCGGGGGGAAACTGGGGGGTTTGGGGCGGGTCTGAGGGGAAATGGGGGATTTTTGGGGGCATCGACGGGAAACTCCCAGTTACTCCCAGTTTCCTCTAGCATAATCCCAGTTTCCATCTGTTCCTCAACGGGTGGCCCCAGTTGGCCCAGTTGTAGTCTTAGTCCTCTCAGCATGGTTCTAGAACCTTCCAGCCGTTCCCAGTTGCTCCCAGTGTGTCACATTTTCCTCCCAACATGGGCCCAGTAGCTCCCAGTAAGCCCCAGTCAGGTTCCATTCACACCCAGTATAATCCCAGTATGAGTGTAGCCACTCCCAGTATGATCCCAGTCACTTGCAGTCTAATCCCAGTTGCTCCCAGACATTCCCAGTCTGATGTCAGTGCCTCCAGTGTGATCCCAGTTGCCCCAGCATGGGCCCAGCTGTTCCCAGTGTGCTTCCATCACTCCCCTATGGTTACAGACACTCCCAGTATGGTCCCAGTTGATCCCAGTTTCTGCTGCTCTAGTCCCAGTCACTCCCCATATGATCCCAGTCCCTCCCAGCATGGTCCCACTCACTCCCAGTTGCCCCCAGTGTGGTCCCAGTTCTCCCCAGCATGGTCCCAGTTGTTCCCAGTGTGATTCCAGTCCCTCCAGTATGGTTCCAGACACTCCCAGTATATCCCAGTTTCCCCCAGCACGTTTGTAGTCATTTCCAGGCACTGCCAGTGGCCCCAGTAAGGTGTCAGTTCTCCCACTATGATCCCCCAGTCATGCCCAGTATATCCCAGTTGCCTCCAGCATGCATCCAGTCCTTCCCATTTCCTCCAGTTTGCTTGCAGCATCATCCGAGTTTCCCTCAGCTGCTCCCAGTAGCCCAAAGTGTGATCCCAGTCGCTCCCTTTCATCCCCCATATGATCCCAGTAAGCTCCAGTTTGATCCCAGTCACATGCCAGCCCTCCCAGTGTGGTCCCAGTATAATCCCAGTTGCTTCCAATCTCTCCCAGTATGGTCCCAGCTGCCTCCAGCATGGTTCCAGTTGCTTCCTAGATCAGCCCAGTCAGTCCCAGTATGATGCCATTTGCTGCCAGCATGCTCCCAGTTGCTCCCAGTCAGGCCCAGTATGGGGGATGATGTGCAGGGTGTGTTCCCAGTCGCTCTCAGATCCTCCCAGTATTAGTCCAGTCCCTCCCAGTATGATCCAAAGATGAGCCCAGTGTGCTCCCAGTCCCTGCCAGTATGAACCAGTTGTGCTCCACATGGTTCCAGTTGCTCTCTTTCACCCTCACTTTTGTTCCAGTCACTCCCAGTATCTCCCAGTGTAGCCCAGTTCTCTCCAGCATGTTCCCAGTCACTCCCAGTTGCTCCCAGTTGGGTTTTTGGGGGGATGTTTGGAGAATGAAGAAGTCCAAGGCTGAGCGGAAAAGGCCCCTTGGGGGGACATCGGGGGGTGGCGGTGGCGGCTGCCGGCAGAGGCAGCCTGGAGGAGCAGAGCCCTGTGTCCCCAGGAGCCCAAAGTGGGAGCCCAGAGAGGGGGGGAGCGCCGCCATTGGCGGGAGCCTCAAGAGCCTGGAGAGGGGCAGGGGGGACTCCTTGGAGCCGCTGCAGCCCCGAGCAGAGAATGAGGGGAGAAGGGAGCCCGGGAGCCCAAACAGCCCCGGCATCCCGAAATGGGGAGAGCCAAGAGGGGGGAGCTTTTGGGATTGCTGGGACTGCCAGCAGCCTGGGCAGGGCGGGCACCGAGGAGAAGGGGGACCCCCCAGTCCAAGTGTGACCCCAGCAGCTGGGACAGGAGGGAACCCCTGAACACCAAAGGGGAGGGACCAGGGACAGGGAACTCCTGGGAGGCTTTTTCAGGGCTGAATCTTGGTGTTTGGGAGGGTTTTCTGGAGCCCAGGAGTCCAGTGACTACTAGAGATGGACTCGGGCAGAGGGACCTTCAAACTCAACGTGCTCATCATTTGTTTTCCCCAAACCAGGATTTCCCATTGCCAACCCCTGGCAGGCTGCGAGGAAGAGGAAGATGCCCCGGGACACTGAGGAAGGTGAGGAGGAAGTCAGTGTCTCTGGGAGTCTTTAAAATCAGAGGGTTTTGGGAAAGCTGCAAAAGACAAGCCTCAAAGACAGTAGAACTGTGATTAGAGCTTTGCAGCAGCTTTGCAGCAGTAAGAGCTTTGATTAGAGCTTTGCAGCAGCCGTAAGATTGGTCAGCAGAAAAATTATATAAGAAGTAGAAAGTAGGGAGAAATAGAACAATGGTCTGTGCATTAACATTTATCTAGAATAACTCCCTAACCTGCAGAAAAGTATATCTAGCAAGGTATTAGGAAGTTCCAAGCTTAATAATGGAGCTCTGGGCATTGTGTTTTAAGGCTTACAAGCAGATATTGTATTTGAAATAAGCAAGCATTGTTTTAACCATCAATGTGCTTATAGTGCTTGGATAGAACTACTGTCAATATGCTTTTGCTTTGTGTGATTGGTCAAAAACTTTTTCTTTAAAAGTGTTAACATGAAGTTCTTTGTCTGCTACCTGGGATGTGAGCTGCTGGCATCTTCCCATTGTCATAACCAAGTAACGAGACAGATGGTGGGAAATAAAACAGCTCAGGATGCGTTCCTGGCAGTCCCGTCCTGTTTGTGATTTGTGCACAGCCCCGAGCTGGCGCTGAGTGCCCCTTTCCCCTCTGTGCTGCTCCATCTCCCAGCCCAGCACGGCCCCGGCTGCAGCTCAGCCCTGGGGGGATCTCCTTGCCCTTCCCTCTGGCATGGAGGCAAATCCCATCCTGTCCTTGTCCTTCCTCCCCCAGAGCAGGAGCTGAGCATGGAGAGCAGGGAGGACAAATGCCCATGGCAGAACCTGGTGGAAGAGGCTGTTTTGAGCAGCTCCACGGCGCAGGAAGCCAACGGGGAGGAAAAGCCCTGGAGATGCCGCACGAGGAGGGGCTGCAAACGCAGCTGGCGGGGATCTGAGGGGGAAAGAGCCAGCCTGGGCCGGGAAGGCGGCCGGAGATGGAGCCAGAGCTCAGAGCTGGTGCTCCATGAGCAGTGCCATGATGGGGAGAAGCCCCACACGTGCGTGGAGTGTGGGAAGAGCTTCAGGTGGAGCTGCCACCTGATCAGGCACCAGAGGATCCACACTGGGGAACGGCCCTACGAGTGTGGGGAGTGTGGGAAGAGCTTCAGCCAGAGCTTCAGCCTGATCACGCACCAGAGGACCCACACTGGGGAGAAGCCCTGCGAGTGTTCCAAGTGTGGTAAGAGGTTTCAGACCAGCTCTCATCTCCTCAAGCACTATCGGAGTCACACGGAGGACAGGCCCTTCCAATGCCCCGACTGCGGGAAGGGATTCAAGCACAGCTCCCACCTCATCAGACACCGGCGCATCCACACAGGGGAGAGGCCCTACGAGTGTGATAAATGCAGGAAGGGGTTTCAGACCAGCTCCGATCTCCTCGTGCACTATCGGATTCACACAGAGGAGAGGCCCTTCCGCTGCCCTGACTGTGGGAAGGGATTCAAGCGCAACTCCCACCTCGTCACCCACCGGCGCATCCACACTGGGGAGAGGCCCTACGAGTGTCCCCAGTGTGGGAAGAGCTTCTCCAGCAGCTCTAACTTGGCCAAACACCAACGGAGGCACTGGTAAGGGAAGCCCTGCGAGTGCCCCGAGTGCGGGCAGAGCTTTGTGCGCTGCTCCAGCTCCATCCCCACTGGAGGAGGCACTTTGGGCACAGCCCTGGTCACTCCCATTCCCTGTGATCCATGGTGGGAACACCCCTGGCTGGTTTTCCTTTTGGTTTGGCCTTAATTTTCCTCTGCTCCACCTTCATCCTTTAAAAACACCCAAAACTGGGTTAAATGAAGGAAATTGATGGAATATATCTGAAGTTCCATAATTTCTCAGTTGTTTTAGAGGGAATTTAAGATTTGGGGACACATTCTGTTGGAGTGGTGCTGTTGCTAAGAGTGGCAGGAATTTGATCTCACCCTTCTTGTGTTGCTAAGAACTCCTCCCCTGACCCAAACCCCAACTCCACCCTTGGGATACCCTATAAAACCCCCATGGCCTGCCTTTGCCCTGTCTTTTTGCCCTGTCTTTTGGGGGTAAGAAATGGATTCCTGGAGGATCAGCCCTTTTCCCACTGGATTCCCAAAGGATCATCCAAAAATTTCATTTCCCACTGGATTCCCTAGAGGATCAAATCTTTTCCCACTGGATTCCCTGAGGATCAGCCCTTTTCCCACTGGATTCCCAAAATTCAACCTTTTCACTGGATTCCCAGAGGATTCTGATTCTGTCACTGTTTTTTTTTTTGTTTGTACTACTGCATTTGTATTTTTTAATTTTCCTAATAAAGAACTGTTATTTCTACTCCCTATATTTTTTAATTTGATCTATTATCATTAATTTCAAAATTAATTATTATTTTAATTTTTATTATTATTATATAATGAATATGATATTATTGATTTTTTATTCAAAGGGAGGGGTTTACATTTTCAATTTCAGTGGAGGCTCCTGAAATGGGGAGACACCCCAAAGGATGGGCCATGTAAAATAGTTCCTGAAATATGTAAATTAGTTTATGGATATGCATGAGGGTCTATGAATATGCAACAGGCTGATGTAATTAAAACCAGATTAATTAAGGGTGTCCCAAAAATAACTTGGGGTCCTTGGTGGCCATAACAACCTTTGCTCAATGGTCCTTGTCTCCCATTACATCAGCCTGTTGCATATTCCTAGACATATTTTACATATCCATAAACTACTTTATCCTGTTTGGGGGAACAAAATTGGCTTTCATCCTCCCAGCTCAATTTGGGGGTCCCCATTGGGGGATCCTATCCACCCCTCCCAGCTCAGTTTTGGGATCTCATTCCTCCCAGCTCAATGTTTGGGGTCCCCCTCTTTTTCCCCACTCTCCCCCCCTTTCCGATCGTTCCCCAGTCCCCCCCCGTGTTTGGTTTTGGGGGCTCCAGGCCCCTCCTGCTCCGTTTTGGGGTCCTGACCCCGTTTTGGATTAATTTGGGGTCCCACCCCATGCCCAGGGTCACCCCCCCTCCCCAAATTCCGCTCCACGGACTGATGAGTCATCAGCGAGACACGCTCTGATTGGCTGGAAATTACCCCGCGCGGTCTCTGATTATTTACCGCAGTGAGAGGCCTTGGTCTGAGTCTGGCAAGTGATGAGTCAGAGTCGGGCCGGGCGCTGATTGGCTGAAAATCGCTGAGCGGGGCCAGTGCTCTGAGTTTCTGCCCAGCAACTGGATCGTCATCAGTGCCGCGCGTTCTGATTGGTCGGGATCTGTTTTGGGGTGGGGACGGGAGGAACTGGGGTTACTTGAGGTTGATTTGGGTTTATTTAGGAGTTGTTTGGGGTTTATTTGGGGTTATTTATGGACTGTTTGGGGTTTATCTTGGGTTTTACCTGATTTGTTTCTGTTTATTTGGGGTTATTTGGAATTATTTGGGTTTATTTGGGTTTTTGGGTTTATTTGGGGTTCTTGGGATTTATGTTGGTGTATATGGGTTTTTTTAGGTGTACTTGAAATCATTTGGGGTTTTTGGGTTTAATTTTTGGTTTTTTTTTTGTTTTTGGGGGTGTTTTGGATTTTTGGGGGTTATTTGGGGGACTTTTAGGTGTTTGTTTGGGTTTTTGGGGGTTATTTGGGGTTTATTTGAGTGTTTTGGGGTTATTTGGGATATTTTGGGGTCATGGGGTCAAAAAAAAATGTTTCTCCTGCTGGAATTTTCCTAAAAATCTGAGAGTTTTTCCCAAAAACAGGAATATTCCTTTAAAATCCCGGAGTTTTCCCAGCCAATAGCGGCACACCTAAAACCATCCACTCACCGCGCTTCATCTCCCAAAGAACGAATCACCCCCCCCGTGCAACCAAATCCAATGACCGCTGTCCCAAATTAGCCTCCCCGTGTGCTGATTCAACCAATCACCTCATGCCTCCCCTCAGACACACCCGCCTCTCTCGCGTCGAACCAACCAATCGCCATACGCCTCCTTTGTTCCGCCTCTCGAGCTGAACCAACTAAGTGCAGGTGTCCCTTCGCCTAACGCCGCTTCTCTCCTCAATCAACCAATCATCGCCTCCCCTCGGCAAAGCCCGCTTCCCCCTCCCCCCTCCTGTCAATCAACGCGACCTCTACAAAATCAACCAATCATTGGGAGCCTCCCCTCATAAACTCCTGCCCTCCCCGCCCACTCCAGCCAATCAGAGCCGAGCCCGAAGCAGCGCCCCCTGACCCCGGGGCCGGGCATGGGTGGCGCCTCCCCGCCGCCCCAGGCCCCCTCAGGGACCCTGGGAGCCGCCCTGGCTCAAGTGGGTCCTGCGGGAGGCGCTGGAGAGAGTGGGGAGGCGCTGGGAGACTTGGGGCTCCGGGAGCTGCTGAGGAGGCGAGGGACAGGTGAGGGGTCCTGAGGGGGTCGGAGGGGAATTTGGGGAGGGGTCTTGAGGAGGTTTGGGGATTTGGGGAGGTCTGGGGGAAATGGATGGGTTTTAGCAGGGTCTGGGGCTGCTGGAGGGCTTTGGGGAAATTTGGGAGGGGTCCTCAGGGGGTGTCTGATCCATCCTCTCACGGACCGCGGGTTTCGTGGTGGTTCGTGGATTTGATC
>JALJVW010002209.1:0-22710 GCA_024865655.1 Emberiza elegans
AGATGCAGGAATTGGCGCACCTGCAAACCTGGCCTCTCATAAAGGCATGAATCCCACAGGCCACCCAACCCAATGCCTTGCATGTCTCTACTTTTCCTTATTCTCTCATCCCTCATGTCACTTTCCCCAAAACCCATCATTGCACAAATGGCCCAGGCATGCACCATTAGGGCATCCCTACACCATGATGCCAGCCTAGCTAAGGTCACATTAGTTTGTGCAGGCGCTCAAATCATTTTGGACGTTGCAGTACCAGATGTCATCCCTGCGGTACAGGAGAAAGGTTTTGAGATTGCAGCAGATAAAGTCAAAAAGGCGGCCCCCTGGAAGCATCTCGGCCTAAAAACCTTAGGAGAACCATCCCACTCCAAACACCACAAATCAAGGACACCCCAAAGACTCTGTGAGAACTCCACAGGCTCTGTGGAAGCAGTTTTGGTGTCGTTGCATGAAATGCCATGAAGGGGCCTCTGAATGTGCACTCAGGATCCTTCCACTGCCATCCCAAAGGGAACACAAAGGACAGGCCTCTGCTTTCCAGCACCGCTGAGCTCCTCAGCCAGCAATGAAGTCTCAGGAAGGCAGTTTTGGGGAATTGTGTGCACCAGGGAACCTGGCCTCTAATAAAAGGCATGAATCCTCAGCCAACAAAAGCCCATCAACCCAAAGCCTTGCATGTCTCTACTTTTCCCTTCTCTCATCTCTCATCTCCCATGCCACTTTCCCCATTGTCTCTGACTGGGAGCTTGGCTTCTCTCTCTCCTGTCTGCAGGTTCAGCCCACGTGTGACCCTGCAGGAACAGCCTGACCCACAGGGAAGTGTACAGTTCTCTTTGTCAGGAACTGCAGTGACAGGACACACAGGAATGGGATCAAACTGCAAGAGTCGGAAGAGATTTGATGATGGGAAGAAGTTCTTTACTGTCAGGGTACTTGTCCCTGACACAGGGACCAGTGCAGAGAGCCTGTGGATGCCCCATCCCCAGGAACATCCACGGCCAGGTGGGACAGGGGCCGCAGCCACCTGCTGTGCTGGGAGGTTGCTCAGCGTGGAACCAGATCATCTTTAGGGTCCCTTCAAGCCAAACCACTCAAGGATTTGATCATTCTGCCATCCCCATCCCCCACTGCGCAGGGGCCCTGAAATTTCAGTGACATCACAGCTCCCAGAGGGTTCAGGTGGAACGTCCAGGGCCTGGAAACGAGCAGAGCAGACACTTCAGCGGCTGCCCAGGGTCAGTTGCTGCTCGCTCTGTGCTCTGACCCACAGTGCTGAGCAGTTGCTGCTGCCTGGGCTTTTCCTGCCACTGGCTCTGGGCTCAATCCCAGCAGGATGTGCACTGCTGTGCCAATGGAGGTACAGTGCCATTCAGGCAGGGGCACCCGGCTTGGGCAGGCTGCAGCCATGTGGGAATGGATGGTGTGGGACAGGAAGCCCACTGGGAGATTGTGCTGCCCCTTGCAGACTGACAGAGACAATGTGGAGGCAATGGAAGTGGACCATGGGCTGAATGAAGAAGAAATGATGGAGGTGGACTCCCCTCTGCTTCCATGTCCTCCCCTGTTGAGGACATGGAAGTGGAGGAGGAGGAGAACATCGAGGACATGGAAGTGGATCAGGAGGATGTCATCGAGGATATGGAGGTGGATGAGGAGGATGAGGAGGGCCCATGGTCCTTGGCTGAAGGTGCAGCCCCACAGGTAAGACAGGCAGATGCTCCCACGCCCTGCCCACAGACACAGTGGGTCCCCTGAGGCCAGGCTGGGGCTGGGCTGGATGGCCCCGCTCAGGGACACGGTGCCCAGGGGGGGGCCTGGATTGGGGTGGCACAAGCACCAGCCCCGGCCTGCCCTGCGCTTGCCTGGGGCCACGCCAGCCCTGCCAGCCCGTCCCAGCCCCTGGGGCCCAGCACCCAGCCCTGCTGGGCCCAGTGCTGCCAGCTGAGTGCAGCTCTGCTCCTTCCTTTCTTCAGGACTGATCCAGATGATGGCACAGACCAGACACCTTTGTAAAATATGTTTGGAAGTTTGAAAGTTTTTTGTAAATACGTTCAGTAGTTTTAGTTAAAAGTTTTCTGTAAATACGTTTTGAAGATTGTTAGACCATTGGATCCCATGTAAATATGTTCTGTACATTGTTGTTGTTGTTTTTATAAGCATTGTTATAATGAAACGTTTTCTGTAAATCCGTGCTTTTGCCGATCTTTGGCAAATAAATACTATTTCTTTTTAAAACCTGACTTCCCTTGCCATTCCTTTGGGCACAGGCAGCCTTTGCACACTTGTGGGTTCCACTTGTTCCGGGTTCCCAGGGCTGGGGTCCCTGAGGGTGCTGGCACAGCCACCCGGGGCTGGGGGTCCCTGTGCACAGGGGCTCCCACTGACACCACTCCTGGCACTGGGCACTGCTGCCCTTCCTGGCCTGGGGCACTGGCGCTGTCCCCAGGCGCTCAGCTGTCACCAGCTCTCACACAGGGCGCTCTCACAGCACTGGCCCCTGCAGCCATGCCACCAAAGCAGGCAGCAAACCTTCAGCCACCCTTCCTGCTGGAGCCACAGGGACTCCTGGGCCCAGAGCCGGCATCAGGCCACAGCCATGCAAAATCCACCTGCACGCTCTGAAGGCCACCACAGCCCTGGCAGCTGGGGCACCTGGATCTGGGCTGCTGCAGGGGCTGATGTTTAAGGCTTGCAGCCTCCAATGGCTCCGGCCTCTGCTTCCCAGCCTGCTCTGCACTGCCCTGAGCCCGCATTGTTCAAGAGACAAAAGCCAAGCCAGGCCATCCTCACCCTGCCCGCATTCCTGCTGCTGGCAGCGGCCACTGGCCCCTGGGCCCCACTCGGGTGACAGCTGCAGGGACAGGGCAGCCTGTGCTGGGAAGGGGGGGCACGGGGCTTTGGGCCCTGTGCCTGCTGCTGCTGCTGCTGCTGCTGCTGCTGGGGGCCATGGGCCCAACAGGGCCCTGAGCTCAGCCCCTGCCGGGCAGCTGCCCCCAGAGCCCCACACTCCCCGAGCATCCCCATCACAGCTGGCTGGGGAAATCCCCCGCGCTTCAGCAAAGAAATTCCCCACAGTAACTAAACCAAGGGGTCCAAGGGAAAGTCAGCGCCAGCTGATGTTTGCAACACCTTTACAAAGGTGGCTGCAGGGCAGGTGAGATCTCCAGGGCCTCTGGCAGTGCCTGCTCTGCAGGTGAGGCTGTGGGGCTGCTCCCAGTGGGACACAGCACCGGGCTCAGGCCAGCCCTCAGCCCCTCACAGCCGATCCCAAGGAGCTGCCTCAGAAAGCAGTTTCAGACCACTTGCTGCAGAGATTTCAAAGGAATAAATGTCATTCAAAAAGCCACCTTGCACATTTCGTTTTGGTGTCGTGGCGTGAGAAGCCATGAAGGGGCCTCTGAATGTGCACTCAGGGCACTTCCACTGCCATCCCAAAGGGAACACAAAGGACAGGCCTCTGCTTTCAGCACTGCTGAGCTCCTCACCCAGCAATGAAATCTCGGGAAGATGCAGGAATTGGCGCACCTGCAAACCTGGCCTCTCATAAAAGGCATGAATCCCACAGGCCACCCAACCCAATGCCTTGCATGTCTCTACTTTTCCTTATTCTCTCATCCCTCATGTCACTTTCCCCAAAACCCATCATTGCACAAATGGCCCAGGCATGCACCATTAGGGCATCCCTACTACACCATGATGCCAGCCTAGCTAAGGTCACATTAGTTTGTGCAGGCGCTCAAATCATTTTGGACGTTGCAGTACCAGATGTCATCCCTGCGGTACAGGAGAAAGGTTTTGAGATTGCAGCAGATAAAGTCAAAAAAGACGGCCCCTGGAAGCATCTCGGCCTAAAAACCTTAGGGAGAACCATCCCTCCAAACACCACAAATCAAGGACACCCCAAAGACTCTGTGAGAACTCCACAGGCTCTGTGGAAGCAGTTTTGGTGTCGTTGCATGAAATGCCATGAAGGGGCCTCTGAATGTGCACTCAGGATCCTTCCACTGCCATCCCAAAGGGAACACAAAGGACAGGCCTCTGCTTTTCAGCACCGCTGAGCTCCTCAGCCAGCAATGAAGTCTCAGGAAGGCGCTTGGGAATTGTGTGCACCAGGGAACCTGGCCTCTAATAAAAGGCATGAATCCTGAAGCCCATCAACCCAAAGCCTTGCATGTCTCTACTTTTCCCTCTTCTCTCATCTCCCATGCCACTTTCCCCATTGTCTCTGACTGGGAGCTTGGCTTCTCTCTCTCCTGTCTGCAGGTTCAGCCACACGTGTGACCCTGCAGGAACAGCCTGACCCACAGGGAAGTGTACAGTTCTCTTTGTCAGGAACTGCAGTGACAGGACACACAGGAATGGGATCAAACTGCAAGAGTCGGAAGAGATTTGATGATGGGAAGAAGTTCTTTACTGTCAGGGTACTTGTCCCTGACACAGGGACCAGTGCAGAGAGCCTGTGGATGCCCCATCCCCAGGAACATCCACGGCCAGGTGGGACAGGGGCCGCAGCCACCTGCTGTGCTGGGAGGTTGCTCAGCGTGGAACCAGATCATCTTTAGGGTCCCTTCAAGCCAAACCACTCAAGGATTTGATCATTCTGCCATCCCCATCCCCCCACTGCGCAGGGGCCCTGAAATTTCAGTGACATCACAGCTCCCAGAGGGTTCAGGTGGAACGTCCAGGGCCTGGAAACGAGCAGAGCAGACACTTCAGCGGCTGCCCAGGGTCAGTTGCTGCTCGCTCTGTGCTCTGACCCACAGTGGTGAGCTGTTGCTGCTGCCTGGGCTTTTCCTGCCGCTGGCTCTGGGCTCAATCCCAGCAGGATGTGCACTGCTGTGCCAATGGGGTACAGTGCCATTCAGGCAGGGGCACCCGGCTTGGGCAGGCTGCAGCCATGTGGGAATGGATGGTGTGGGACAGGAAGCCCACTGGGAGATTGTGCTGCCCCTTGCAGACTGCCAGAGACAATGTGGAGGCCATGGAAGTGGACCATGGGCTGAATGAAGAAGAAATGATGGAGGTGGACTCCCCTCTGCTTCCATGTCCTCCCCTGTTGAGGACATGGAAGTGGAGAGGGAGGAGGAGAACATCGAGGACATGGAAGTGGATCAGGAGGATGTCATCGAGGATATGGAGGTGGATGAGAAGGATGAGGAGGGGCCCATGGTCCTTGGCTGAAGGTGCAGCCCACAGGTAAGACAGGCAGATGCTGCCCCCGCCCTGCCCACAGACACAGTGGGTCCCCTGAGGCCAGGCTGGGGCTGGGCTGGATGGCCCCGCTCAGGGACACGGTGCCCGCAGGGGCCTGGATTGGGGTGGCACAAGCACCAGCCCGGCCTGCCCTGCGCTTGCCTGGGGCCACGCCAGCCCTGCCAGCCCGTCCCAGCCCCTGGGGCCCAGCACCCAGCCCTGCTGGGCCCAGTGCTGCCAGCTGAGTGCAGCTCTGCTGCTTCCTTTCTTCAGGACTGATCCAGATGATGGCACAGACCAGACACCTTTGTAAATATGTTTTTTGGAAGTTTTTGTTTGATGTTTAGAAGTTTTTTGTAAATACGTTTCAGTAGTTTAAAAGTTTTCTGTAAATACGTTTTGAAGATTGTTAGACCATCGGATCCCATGTAAATATGTTCTGTACATTGTTGTTGTTGTTATAAGCATTGTTATAATGAAACATTTTCTGTAAATCCATGCTTTTGCCGATCTTGACAAATAAATACTATTTCTTTTTAAAACCTGACTTCCCTTGCCATTCCTTTGGGCACAGGCAGCCTTTGCACACTTGTGGGTTCCACTTGTTCCGGGTTCCCAGGGCTGGGGGTCCCTGAGGGGTGCTGGCACAGCCACCCCGGGGCTGGGGTCCCTGTGCACAGGGGCTCCCACTGACACCACTCCTGGCACTGGGCACTGCTGCCCTTCCTGGCCTGGGGCTGGCGCTGTCCCCAAGCGCTCAGCTGTCACCAGCTCTCACACAGGGCGCTCTCACAGCACTGGCCCCTGCAGCCATGCCACCAAAGCAGGCAGCAAACCTTCAGCCACCCTTCCTGCTGGAGCCACAGGGACTCCTGGGCCCAGAGCCGGCATCAGGCCACAGCCATGCAAAATCCACCTGCACGCTCTGAAGGCCACCACAGCCTTGGCAGCTGGGGCACCTGGATCTGGGCTGCTGCAGGGGCTGATGTTTAAGGCTTGCACTCAATGGCCTCCAATGGCTCCGGCCTCTGCTTCCCAGCCTGCTCTGCACTGCCCTGAGCCCGCATTGTTCAAGAGACAAAAAGCCAAGCCAGGCCATCCTCACCCTGCCCGCATTCCTGCTGCTGGCAGCGGCCACTGGCCCCTGGGCCCCACTCGGGTGACAGCTGCAGGGACAGGGCAGCCTGTGCTGGGCAGGGGCACGGGGCTTTGGGCCCTGCTGCCTGCTGCTGCTGCTGCTGCTGCTGCTGGGGCCATGGGCCCAACAGGGCCCCTGAGCTCAGCCCCTGCCGGGCAGCTGCCCCCAGAGCCCCACACTCCCGAGCATCCCCATCACAGCTGGCTGGGGAAATCCCACCTGGCCTTCAGCAAAGAAATTCCCCACAGTAACTAAACCAAGGGCTCCAAGGGAAAGTCAGCACCAGCTGATGTTTGCAACACCTTTACAAAGGTGGCTGCAGGGCAGGTGAGATCTCAGGGCCTCTGGCAGTGCCTGCTCTGCAGGTGAGGCTGTGGGGCTGCTCCCAGTGGGACACAGCACCGGGCTCAGGCCAGCCCTCAGCCCCTCACAGCCGATCCCAAGGAGCTGCCTCAGAAAGCAGTTTCAGACCACTTGCTGCAGAGATTTCAAAGGAATAAATGTCATTCAAAAAGCCACCTTGCACATTTCGTTTTGGGTTCGTGGCGTGAGAAGCCATGAAGGGGCCTCTGAATGTGCACTCAGGGCACTTCCACTGCCATCCCAAAGGGAACACAAAGGACAGGCCTCTGCTTTCAGCACTGCTGAGCTCCTCACCCAGCAATGAAATCTCGGGAAGATGCAGGAATTGAGCGCACCTGCGAACCTGGCCTCTCATAAAGGCATGAATCCCACAGGCCACCCAACCCAATGCCTTGCATGTCTCTACTTTTTCCTTATTCTCTCATCCCTCATGTCACTTTCCCCAAAACCCATCATTGCACAAATGGCCCAGGCATGCACCATTAGGGCATCCCTACACCATGATGCCAGCCTAGCTAAGGTCACATTAGTTTGTGCAGGCGCTCAAATCATTTTGGACGTTGCAGTACCAGATGTCATCCCTGCGGTACAGGAGAAAGGTTTTGAGATTGCAGCAGATAAAGTCAAAAGACGGCCCCCTGGAAGCATCTCGGCCTAAAAACCTTAGGGAGAACCATCCCTCCAAACACCACAAATCAAGGACACCCCAAAGACTCTGTGAGAACTCCACAGGCTCTGTGGAAGCAGTTTTGGTGTCGTTGCATGAAATGCCATGAAGGGGCCTCTGAATGTGCACTCAGGATCCTTCCACTGCCATCCCAAAGGGAACACAAAGGACAGGCCTCTGCTTTCAGCACCGCTGAGCTCCTCAGCCAGCAATGAAGTCTCAGGAAGCACTTGGGGAATTGTGTGCACCAGGGAACCTGGCCTCTAATAAAAGGCATGAATCCTGAAAGCCCATCCAACCCAAAGCCTTGCATGTCTCTACTTTTTCCCTCTTCTCTCATCTCCCATGCCACTTTCCCCATTGTCTCTGACTGGGAGCTTGGCTTCTCTCTCTCCTGTCTGCAGGTTCAGCCACACGTGTGACCCTGCAGGAACAGCCTGACCCACAGGGAAGTGTACAGTTCTCTTTGTCAGGAACTGCAGTGACAGGACACACAGGAATGGGATCAAACTGCAAGAGTCGGAAGAGATTTGATGATGGGAAGAAGTTCTTTACTGTCAGGGTACTTGTCCCTGACACAGGGACCAGTGCAGAGAGCCTGTGGATGCCCCATCCCCAGGAACATCCACGGCCAGGTGGGACAGGGGGCCGCAGCCACCTGCTGTGCTGGGAGGTTGCTCAGCGTGGAACCAGATCATCTTTAGGGTCCCTTCAAGCCAAACCACTCAAGGATTTGATCATTCTGCCATCCCCATCCCCCCCACTGCGCAGGGGCCCTGAAATTTCAGTGACATCACAGCTCCCAGAGGTTTCAGGTGGAACGTCCAGGGCCTGGAAACGAGCCAGCAGCAGACACTTCACCGGCTGCCCAGGGTCAGTTGCTGCTCGCTCTGTGCTCTGACCAACAGTGGTGAGCTGTTGCTGCTGCCTGGGCTTTTCCTGCCGCTGGCTCTGGGCTCAATCCCAGCAGGATGTGCGCTGCTGTGCCAATGGAGGTACAGTGCCATTCAGGCAGGGGCACCCTGCTTGGGCAGGCTGCAGCCATGTGGGAATGGATGGTGTGGGACAGGAAGCCCACTGGGAGATTGTGCTGCCCCTTGCAGACTGACAGAGACAATGTGGAGGCCATGGAAGTGGACCATGGGCTGAATGAAGAAGAAATGATGGAGGTGGACTCCCCTCTGCTTCCATGTCCTCCCCTGTTGAGGACATGGAAGTAGAGGAGGAGGAGAACATCGAGGACATGGAAGTGGATCAGGAGGGCGTCATCGAGGATATGGAGGTGGATGAGGAAGGATGAGGAGGGCCCATGGTCCTTGGCTGAAGGTGCAGCCCCACAGGTAAGACACAGGCAGATGCTGCCCCCGCCCTGCCCACAGACACAGTGGGTCCCCTGAGGCCAGGCTGGGGCTGGGCTGGATGGCCCCGCTCAGGGACACGGTGCCCGGGGGGGCCTGGATTGGGGTGGCACAAGCACCAGCCCCGGCCTGCCCTGCGCTTGCCTGGGGCCACGCCAGCCCTGCCAGCCCGTCCCAGCCCCTGGGGCCCAGCACCCAGCCCTGCTGGGCCCAGTGCTGCCAGCTGAGTGCAGCTCTGCTCCTTCCTTTCTTCAGGACTGATCCAGATGATGGCACAGACCAGCCACCTTTTTAAAAATATGTTTGAAGTTTAGAAGTTTTTGTAAATACGTTCAGTAGTTTAAAAGTTTTCTGTAAATACGTTTTGAAGATTGTTAGACCATCGGATCCCATGTAAATATGTTCTGTACATTGTTTTTTTTTTGTTATAAGCATTGTTATAATGAAACATTTTCTGTAAATCCATGCTTTTGCCGATCTTGGCAAATAAATACTATTTCTTTTTAAAACCTGACTTCCCTTGCCATTCCTTTGGGCACAGGCAGCCTTTGCACACTTGTGGGTTCCACTTGTTCCGGGTTCCCAGGGCTGGGGGTCCCTGGGGTGCTGGCACAGCAGGCACCCGGGGCTGGGGTCCCTGTGCACAGGGGCTCCCACTGACACCACTCCTGGCACTGGGCACTGCTGCCCTTCCTGGCCTGGGGCTGGCGCTGTGTCCCAGGCGCTCAGCTGTCACCAGCTCTCACACAGGGGCGCTCTCACAGCACTGGCCCCTGCAGCCATGCCACCAAAGCAGGCAGCAAACCTTCAGCCACCCTTCCTGCTGGAGCCACAGGGACTCCTGGGCCCAGAGCCGGCATCAGGCCACAGCCATGCAAAATCCACCTGCACGCTCTGAAGGCCACCACAGCCTTGGCAGCTGGGGCACCTGGATCTGGGCTGCTGCAGGGCTGATGTTTAAGGCTTGCAGCCTCCAATGGCTCCGGCCTCTGCTTCCCAGCCTGCTCTGCACTGCCCTGAGCCCGCATTGTTCAAGAGACAAAAAGCCAAGCCAGGCCATCCTCACCCTGCCCGCATTCCTGCTGCTGGCAGCGGCCACTGGCCCCTGGGCCCCCACTCGGGTGACAGCTGCAGGGACAGGGCAGCCTGTGCTGGGCAGGGGGGGGCACGGGGCTTTGGGCCCTGTGCCTGCTGCTGCTGCTGCTGCTGCTGCTGCTGGGGCCATGGGCCCAACAGGGCCCTGAGCTCAGCCCCTGCCCGGGCAGCTGCCCCCAGAGCCCCACACTCCCGAGCATCCCCATCACAGCTGGCTGGGGAAATCCCACAGCGCTTCAGCAAAGAAATTCCCCACAGTAACTAAACCAAGGGGTCCAAGGGAAAGTCAGCACCAGCTGATGTTTGCAACACCTTTACAAAGGTGGCTGCAGGGCAGGTGAGATCTCAGGGCCTCTGGCAGTGCCTGCTCTGCAGGTGAGGCTGTGGGGCTGCTCCCAGTGGGACACAGCACCGGGCTCAGGCCAGCCCTCAGCCCCTCACAGCCGATCCCAAGGGCTGCCTCAGAAAGCAGTTTCAGACCACTTGCTGCAGAGATTTCAAAGGAATAAATGTCATTCAAAAAGCCACCTTGCACATTTCGTTTTTTGGTGTCGTGGCGTGAGAAGCCATGAAGGGGCCTCTGAATGTGCACTCAGGGCACTTCCACTGCCATCCCAAAGGGAACACAAAGGACAGGCCTCTGCTTTCAGCACCGCTGAGCTCCTCACCCAGCAATGAAATCTCGGGAAGATGCAGGAATTGGCGCACCTGCAAACCTGGCCTCTCATAAAAGGCATGAATCCCACAGGCCACCCAACCCAATGCCTTGCATGTCTCTACTTTTCCTTATTCTCTCATCCCTCATGTCACTTTCCCCAAAACCCATCATTGCACAAATGGCCCAGGCATGCACCATTAGGGCATCCCTACACCATGATGCCAGCCTAGCTAAGGTCACATTAGTTTGTGCAGGCGCTCAAATCATTTTGGACGTTGCAGTACCAGATGTCATCCCTGCGGTACAGGAGAAAGGTTTTGAGATTGCAGCAGATAAAGTCAAAAGCGGCCCCCTGGAAGCATCTCGGCCTAAAAACCTTAGGGAGAACCATCCCTCCAAACACCACAAATCAAGGACACCCCAAAGACTCTGTGAGAACTCCACAGGCTCTGTGGAAGCAGTTTTGGTGTCGTTGCATGAAATGCCATGAAGGGGCCTCTGAATGTGCACTCAGGATCCTTCCACTGCCATCCCAAAGGGAACACAAAGGACAGGCCTCTGCTTTCAGCACCGCTGAGCTCCTCAGCCAGCAATGAAGTCTCAGGAAGACGCAGGAATTGTGTGCACCAGGGAACCTGGCCTCTAATAAAAGGCATGAATCCTGAAGCCCATCATACCCAAAGCCTTGCATGTCTCTACTTTTTCCCTCTTCTCTCATCTCCCATGCCACTTTCCCCATTGTCTCTGACTGGGAGCTTGGCTTCTCTCTCTCCTGTCTGCAGGTTCAGCCACACGTGTGACCCTGCAGGAACAGCCTGACCCACAGGGAAGTGTACAGTTCTCTTTGTCAGGAACTGCAGTGACAGGACACAGAGGAATGGGATCAAACTGCAAGAGTCGGAAGAGATTTGATGATGGGAAGAAGTTCTTTACTGTCAGGGTACTTGTCCCTGACACAGGGACCAGTGCAGAGAGCCTGTGGATGCCCCATCCCCAGGAACATCCACGGCCAGGTGGGACAGGGGCCGCAGCCACCTGCTGTGCTGGGAGGTTGCTCAGCGTGGAACCAGATCATCTTTAGGGTCCCTTCAAGCCAAACCACTCAAGGATTTGATCATTCTGCCATCCCCATCCCCCACTGCGCAGGGGCCCTGAAATTTCAGTGACATCACAGCTCCCAGAGGGTTCCAGGTGGAACGTCCAGGGCCTGGAAACGAGCAGAGCAGACACTTCACCGGCTGCCCAGGGTCAGTTGCTGCTCGCTCTGTGCTCTGACACACAGTGGTGAGCAGTTGCTGCTGCCTGGGCTTTTCCTGCCACTGGCTCTGGGCTCAATCCCAGCAGGATGTGCACTGCTGTGCCAATGGAGGTACAGTGCCATTCAGGCAGGGGCACCCGGCTTGGGCAGGCTGCAGCCATGTGGGAATGGATGGTGTGGGACAGGAAGCCCACTGGGAGATTGTGCTGCCCTTGCAGACTGCCAGAGACAATGTGGAGGCCATGGAAGTGGACCATGGGCTGAATGAAGAAGAAATGATGGAGGTGGACTCCCCTCTGCTTCCATGTCCTCCCCTGTTGAGGACATGGAAGTAGATGAGGAGGAGAACATCGAGGACATGGAGGTGGATCAGGAGGATGTCATCGAGGATATGGAGGATGGATGAGGAAGGATGAGGAGGGCCCATGGTCCTTGGCTGAAGGTGCAGCCCCACAGGTAAGACAGGCAGATGCCCCCCGCCCTGCCCACAGACACAGTGGGTCCCCTGAGGCCAGGCTGGGGCTGGGCTGGATGGCCCCGCTCAGGGACACGGTGCCCGCAGGGGGCCTGGATTGGGGGTGGCACAAGCACCAGCCCCGGCCTGCCCTGCGCTTGCCTGGGGCCACGCCAGCCCTGCCAGCCCGTCCCAGCCCCTGGGGCCCAGCACCCAGCCCTGCTGGGCCCAGTGCTGCCAGCTGAGTGCAGCTCTGCTGCTTCCTTTCTTCAGGACTGATCCAGATGATGGCACAGACAGACACCTTTGACACAAAGTTTTGTAAATCGTTTGAAGTTTAGAAGTTTTTGTAAATACGTTCAGTAGTTTAAAGTTTTCTGTAAATACGTTTTGAAGATTGTTAGACCATCGGATCCCATGTAAATATGTTTCTGTACATTGTTGTTGTTGTTACTGTTATAAGCATTGTTATAATGAAACATTTTCTGTAAATCCATGCTTTTGCCGATCTTGGCAAATAAATACTATTTCTTTTTTAAAACCTGACTTCCCTTGCCATTCCTTTGGGCACAGGCAGCCTTTGCACACTTGTGGGTTCCACTTGTTCCGGGTTCCCAGGGCTGGGGGTCCCTGGGGTGCTGGCACAGCCACCCGGGGCTGGGGTCCCTGTGCACAGGGGCTCCCACTGACACCACTCCTGGCACTGGGCACTGCTGCCCTTCCTGGCCTGGGGGCTGGCGCTGTCCCCAAGCGCTCAGCTGTCACCAGCTCTCACACAGGGCGCTCTCACAGCACTGGCCCCTGCAGCCATGCCACCAAAGCAGGCAGCAAACCTTCAGCCACCCTTCCTGCTGGAGCCACAGGGACTCCTGGGCCCAGAGCCGGCATCAGGCCACAGCCATGCAAAATCCACCTGCACGCTCTGAAGGCCACCACAGCCTTGGCAGCTGGGCCACCTGGATCTGGGCTGCTGCAGGGGCTGATGTTTAAGGCTTGCAGCCTCCAATGGCTCCGGCCTCTGCTTCCCAGCCTGCTCTGCACTGCCCTGAGCCCGCATTGTTCAAGAGACAAAAGCCAAGCCAGGCCATCCTCACCCTGCCCGCATTCCTGCTGCTGGCAGCGGCCACTGGCCCAGGAGCCCCACTCGGGTGACAGCTGCAGGGACAGGGCAGCCTGTGCTGGGCAGGGAGCACGGGGCTTTGGGCCCTGTGGCTTCTGCTGCTGCTGCTCCTGCTGCTGCTGGGGGCCATGGGCCCAACAGGGCCCCGAGCTCAGCCCCTGCCCGGGCAGCTGCCCCCAGAGCCCCACACTCCCCGAGCATCCCCATCACAGCTGGCTGGGGAAATCCCCCAGCGCTTCAGCAAAGAAATTCCCCACAGTAACTAAACCAAGGGCTCCAAGGGAAAGTCAGCACCAGCTGATGTTTGCAACACCTTTACAAAGGTGGCTGCAGGGCAGGTGAGATCTCCAGGGCCTCTGGCAGTGCCTGCTCTGCAGGTGAGGCTGTGGGGCTGCTCCCAGTGGGACACAGCACCGGGCTCAGGCCAGCCCTCAGCCCCTCACAGCCCGATCCCAAGGGCTGCCTCAGAAAGCAGTTTCAGACCACTTGCTGCAGAGATTTCAAAGGAATAAATGTCATTCAAAGCCACCTTGCACATTTCGTTTTGGTGTCGTGGCGTGAGAAGCCATGAAGGGGCCTCTGAATGTGCACTCAGGGCACTTCCACTGCCATCCCAAAGGGAACACAAAGGACAGGCCTCTGCTTTCAGCACTGCTGAGCTCCTCACCCAGCAATGAAATCTCGGGAAGATGCAGGAATTGGCGCACCTGCAAACCTGGCCTCTCATAAAAGGCATGAATCCCACAGGCCACCCAACCCAATGCCTTGCATGTCTCTACTTTTTCCTTATTCTCTCATCCCTCATGTCACTTTCCCCAAAACCCATCATTGCACAAATGGCCCAGGCATGCACCATTAGGGCATCCCTACACCATGATGCCAGCCTAGCTAAGGTCACATTAGTTTGTGCAGGCGCTCAAATCATTTTGGACGTTGCAGTACCAGATGTCATCCCTGCGGTACAGGAGAAAGGTTTTGAGATTGCAGCAGATAAAGTCCAAAAGACGGCCCCCTGGAAGCATCTCGGCCTAAAAACCTTAGGGAGAACCATCCACCTCCAAACACCACAAATCAAGGACACCCCAAAGACTCTGTGAGAACTCCACAGGCTCTGTGGAAGCAGTTTTGGTGTCGTTGCATGAAATGCCATGAAGGGGCCTCTGAATGTGCACTCAGGATCCTTCCACTGCCATCCCAAAGGGAACACAAAGGACAGGCCTCTGCTTTCAGCACCGCTGAGCTCCTCAGCCAGCAATGAAGTCTCAGGAAGACGCAGGAATTGTGTGCACCAGGGAACCTGGCCTCTAATAAAAGGCATGAATCCTGAAAGCCCATCAACCCAAAGCCTTGCATGTCTCTACTTTTCCCTCTTCTCTCTCATCTCCCATGCCACTTTCCCCATTGTCTCTGACTGGGAGCTTGGCTTCTCTCTCTCCTGTCTGCAGGTTCAGCCACACGTGTGACCCTGCAGGAACAGCCTGACCCACAGGGAAGTGTACAGTTCTCTTTGTCAGGAACTGCAGTGACAGGACACACAGGAATGGGATCAAACTGCAAGAGTCGGAAGAGATTTGATGATGGGAAGAAGTTCTTTACTGTCAGGGTACTTGTCCCTGACACAGGGACCAGTGCAGAGAGCCTGTGGATGCCCCATCCCCAGGAACATCCACGGCCAGGTGGGACAGGGGCCGCAGCCACCTGCTGTGCTGGGAGGTTGCTCAGCGTGGAACCAGATCATCTTTAGGGTCCTTTCAAGCCAAACCACTCAAGGATTTGATCATTCTGCCATCCCCATCCCCCCTGCGCAGGGGCCCTGAAATTTCAGTGACATCACAGCTCCCAGAGGGTTTCAGGTGGAACGTCCAGGGCCTGGAACGAGCAGAGCAGACACTTCACCGGCTGCCCAGGGTCAGTTGCTGCTCGCTCTGTGCTCTGACCCACAGTGCTGAGCAGTTGCTGCTGCCTGGGCTTTTCCTGCCACTGGCTCTGGAGCTCAATCCCAGCAGGATGTGCACTGCTGTGCCAATGGAGGTACAGTGCCATTTCAGGCAGGGGCACCCGGCTTGGGCAGGCTGCAGCCATGTGGGAATGGATGGTGTGGGACAGGAAGCCCACTGGGAGATTGTGCTGCCCCTTGCAGACTGACAGAGACAATGTGGAGGCAATGGAAGTGGACCATGGGCTGAATGAAGAAGAAATGATGGAGGTGGACTCCCCTCTGCTTCCATGTCCTCCCTGTTGAGGACATGGAAGTAGAGGAGGAGGAGAACATCGAGGACATGGAGGTGGATCAGGAGGATGTCATCGAGGATATGGAGGTGGATGAGGAAGGATGAGGAGGGCCCATGGTCCTTGGCTGAAGGTGCAGCCCCACAGGTAAGACAGGCAGATGCTGCCCCCGCCCTGCCCACAGACACAGTGGGTCCCCTGAGGCCAGGCTGGGGCTGGGCTGGATGGCCCCGCTCAGGGACACGGTGCCCGCAGGGGGGCCTGGATTGGGGTGGCACAAGCACCAGCCCCGGCCTGCCCTGCGCTTGCCTGGGGCCACGCCAGCCCTGCCAGCCCCGTCCCAGCCCCTGGGGCCCAGCACCCAGCCCTGCTGGGCCCAGTGCTGCCAGCTGAGTGCAGCTCTGCTGCTTCCTTTCTTACAGGACTGATCCAGATGATGGCACAGACCAGACACCTTTGTAAATACGTTTCAAAGTTTGGAAGTTTTTGTTTTTGTGTTTAGTTTCGTTCAGTAGTTTTAGGTTAAAAGTTTTTTCTGTAAATACGTTTTGAAGATTGTTAGACCATTGGATCCCATGTAAATATGTTCTGTACATTGTTGTTTTTGTTTGTTATAAGCATTGTTATAATGAAACATTTTCTGTAAATCCATGCTTTTTGCCGATCTTGGCAAATAAATACTATTTCTTTTTAAAACCTGACTTCCCTTGCCATTCCTTTGGGCACAGGCAGCCTTTGCACACTTGTGGGTTCCACTTGTTCCGGGTTCCCAGGGCTGGGGGTCCCTGCAGGGGTGCTGGCACAGCCACCCGGGGCTGGGGTCCCTGTGCACAGGGGCTCCCACTGACACCACTCCTGGCACTGGGCACTGCTGCCCTTCCTGGCCTGGGGGCTGGCGCTGTCCCCAAGCGCTCAGCTGTCACCAGCTCTCACACAGGGCGCTCTCACAGCACTGGCCCCTGCAGCCATGCCACCAAAGCAGGCAGCAAACCTTCAGCCACCCTTCCTGCTGGAGCCACAGGGACTCCTGGGCCCAGAGCCGGCATCAGGCCACAGCCATGCAAAATCCACCTGCACGCTCTGAAGGCCACCACAGCCTTGGCAGCTGGGGCACCTGGATCTGGGCTGCTGCAGGGGCTGATGTTTAAGGCTTGCTGGCCTCCAATGGCTCGGCCTCTGCTTCCCAGCCTGCTCTGCACTGCCCTGAGCCCGCATTGTTCAAGAGACAAAAGCCAAGCCAGGCCATCCTCACCCCCTGCCATTCATTCCTGCTGCTGGCAGCGGCCACTGGCCCCCTGGGCCCCACTCGGGTGACAGCTGCAGGGACAGGGCAGCCTGTGCTGGGCAGGGGCACACGGGGCTTTGGGCCCTGTGCCTGCTGCTGCTGCTGCTGCTGCTGCTGCTGGGGGCCATGGGCCCAACAGGGCCCTGAGCTCAGCCCCTGCCGGGCAGCTGCCCCCAGAGCCCCCACTCCCCGAGCATCCCCATCACAGCTGGCTGGGGAAATCCCCAAGCCTTCAGCAAAAAATTCCCCACAGTAACTAAACCAAGGGGTCCAAGGGAAAGTCAGCGCCAGCTGATGTTTGCAACACCTTTACAAAGGTGGCTGCAGGGCAGGTGAGATCTCAGGGCCTCTGGCAGTGCCTGCTCTGCAGGTGAGGCTGTGGGGCTGCTCCCAGTGGGACACAGCACCGGGCTCAGGCCAGCCCTCAGCCCCTCACAGCCCGATCCCAAGGAGCTGCCTCAGAAAGCAGTTTCAGACCACTTGCTGCAGAGATTTCAAAGGAATAAATGTCATTCAAAGCCACCTTGCACATTTCGTTTTGGTGTCGTGGCGTGAGAAGCCATGAAGGGGCCTCTGAATGTGCACTCAGGGCACTTCCACTGCCATCCCAAAGGGAACACAAAGGACAGGCCTCTGCTTTCAGCACTGCTGAGCTCCTCACCCAGCAATGAAATCTCGGGAAGATGCAGGATTTGGCGCACCTGCAAACCTGGCCTCTCATAAAAGGCATGAATCCCACAGGCCACCCAACCCAATGCCTTGCATGTCTCTACTTTTTCCTTATTCTCTCATCCCTCATGTCACTTTCCCCAAAACCCATCATTGCACAAATGGCCCAGGCATGCACCATTAGGGCATCCCTACACCATGATGCCAGCCTAGCTAAGGTCACATTAGTTTGTGCAGACGCTCAAATCATTTTGGACGTTGCAGTACCAGATGTCATCCCTGCGGTACAGGAGAAAGGTTTTGAGATTGCAGCAGATAAAGTCAAAAGACGGCCCCCTGGAAGCATCTCGGCCTAAAAACCTTAGGGAGAACCATCCCTCCAAACACCACAAATCAAGGACACCCCAAAGACTCTGTGAGAACTCCACAGGCTCTGTGGAAGCAGTTTTGGTGTCGTTGCATGAAATGCCATGAAGGGGCCTCTGAATGTGCACTCAGGATCCTTCCACTGCCATCCCAAAGGGAACACAAAGGACAGGCCTCTGCTTTCAGCACCGCTGAGCTCCTCAGCCAGCAATGAAGTCTCAGGAAGGCCTTGCAGGAATTGTGTGCACCAGGGAACCTGGCCCTCTAATAAAGGCATGAATCCTGAAAGCCCATCCAACCCAAAGCCTTGCATGTCTCTACTTTTCCCTCTTCTCTCATCTCCCATGCCACTTTCCCCATTGTCTCTGACTGGGAGCTTGGCTTCTCTCTCTCCTGTCTGCAGGTTCAGCCACACGTGTGACCCTGCAGGAACAGCCTGACCCACAGGGAAGTGTACAGTTCTCTTTGTCAGGAACTGCAGTGACAGGACACACAGGAATGGGATCAAACTGCAAGAGTCGGAAGAGATTTGATGATGGGAAGAAGTTCTTTACTGTCAGGGTACTTGTCCCTGACACAGGGACCAGTGCAGAGAGCCTGTGGATGCCCCATCCCCAGGAACATCCACGGCCAGGTGGGACAGGGGCCGCAGCCACCTGCTGTGCTGGGAGGTTGCTCAGCGTGGAACCAGATCATCTTTAGGGTCCCTTCAAGCCAAACCACTCAAGGATTTGATCATTCTGCCATCCCCATCCCCCCACTGCTGGGGCCCTGAAATTTCAGTGACATCACAGCTCCCAGAGGGTTCCAGGTGGAACGTCCAGGGCCTGGAAACGAGCAGAGCAGAGACACTTCACCGGCTGCCCAGGGTCAGTTGCTGCTCGCTCTGTGCTCTGACCCACAGTGCTGAGCTGTTGCTGCTGCCTGGGCTTTTCCTGCCGCCACTGGCTCTGGGCTCAATCCCAGCAGGATGTGCACTGCTGTGCCAATGGAGGTACAGTGCCATTTCAGGCAGGGGCACCCGGCTTGGGCAGGCTGCAGCCATGTGGGAATGGATGGTGTGGGACAGGAAGCCCACTGGGGGAGATTGTGCTGCCCCTTGCAGACTGACAGAGACAATGTGGAGGCCATGGAAGTGGACCATGGGCTGAATGAAGAAGAAATGATGGAGGTGGACTCCCCTCTGCTTCCATGTCCTCCCCTGTTGAGGACATGGAAGTAGAGGAGGAGGAGAACATCGAGGACATGGAGGTGGATCAGGAGGATGTCATCGAGGATATGGAGGTGGATGAGGAGGATGAGGAGGGCCCATGGTCCTTGGCTGAAGGTGCAGCCCCACAGGTAAGACAGGCAGATGCTGCCCCGCCCTGCCCACAGACACAGTGGGTCCCCTGAGGCCAGGCTGGGGCTGGGCTGGATGGCCCCGCTCAGGGACACGGTGCCCCGGGGGGGCCTGGATTGGGGTGGCACAAGCACCAGCCCCGGCCTGCCCTGCGCTTGCCTGGGGCCACGCCAGCCCTGCCAGCCCGTCCCAGCCCCTGGGGCCCAGCACCCAGCCCTGCTGGGCCCAGTGCTGCCAGCTGAGTGCAGCTCTGCTGCTTCCTTTCTTCAGGACTGATCCAGATGATGGCACAGACCAGACACCTTTGTAAATACGTTTCAAAGTTTGGAAAGTTTAGAAGTTTTTGTAAATACGTTCAGTAGTTTTAAAGTTTTTTCTGTAAATACGTTTTGAAGATTGTTAGACCATCAGATCCCATGTAAATATGTTCTGTACATTGTTGTTTTTGTTACTGTTATAAGCATTGTTATAATGAAACATTTTCTGTAAATCCATGCTTTTGCCGATCTTCGGCAAATAAATACTGTTTCTTTTTAAAACCTGACTTCCCTTGCCATTCCTTTGGGCACAGGCAGCCTTTGCACACTTGTGGGTTCCACTTGTTCCGGGTTCCCAGGGCTGGGGGTCCCTGGGGGTGCTGGCACAGCCACCCCGGGGCTGGGGGTCCCTGTGCACAGGGGCTCCCACTGACACCACTCCTGGCACTGGGCACTGCTGCCCTTCCTGGCCTGGGGCTGGCGCTGTCCCCAGGAGCTCAGCTGTCACCAGCTCTCACACAGGGCGCTCTCACAGCACTGGCCCCTGCAGCCATGCCACCAAAGCAGGCAGCAAACCTTCAGCCACCCTTCCTGCTGGAGCCACAGGGACTCCTGGGCCCAGAGCCGGCATCAGGCCACAGCCATGCAAAATCCACCTGCACGCTCTGAAGGCCACCACAGCCTTGGCAGCTGGGGCACCTGGATCTGGGCTGCTGCAGGGGCTGATGTTTAAGGCTTGCAGCCTCCAATGGCTCCGGCCTCTGCTTCCCAGCCTGCTCTGCACTGCCCTGAGCCCGCATTGTTCAAGAGACAAAAGCCAAGCCAGGCCATCCTCACCCTGCCCGCATTCCTGCTGCTGGCAGCGGCCACTGGCCCCTGGGCCCCACTCGGGTGACAGCTGCAGGGACAGGGCAGCCTGTGCTGGGCAGGGGGCACGGGGCTTTGGGCCCTGTGCCTGCTGCTGCTGCTGCTGCTGCTGCTGGGGGCCATGGGCCCAACAGGGCCCCGAGCTCAGCCCTTGCCCGGGCAGCTGCCCCCAGAGCCCCACACTCCCCAGCATCCCCATCACAGCTGGCTGGGGGAAATCCCACGCGCTTCAGCAAAGAAATTCCCCACAGTAACTAAACCAAGGGCTCCAAGGGGAAAGTCAGCACCAGCTGATGTTTGCAGCACCTTTACAAAGGTGGCTGCAGGGCAGGTGAGATCTCCAGGGCCTCTGGCAGTGCCTGCTCTGCAGGTGAGGCTGTGGGGCTGCTCCCAGTGGGACACAGCACCGGGCTCAGGCCAGCCCTCAGCCCCTCACAGCCCATCCCAAGGAGCTGCCTCAGAAAGCAGTTTCAGACCACTTGCTGCAGAGATTTCAAAGGAATAAATGTCATTCAAAGAAGCCACCTTGCACATTTCGTTTTGGTGTCGTGGCGTGAGAAGCCATGAAGGGGCCTCTGAATGTGCACTCAGGGCACTTCCACTGCCATCCCAAAGGGAACACAAAGGACAGGCCTCTGCTTTCAGCACTGCTGAGCTCCTCACCCAGCAATGAAATCTCGGGAAGATGCAGGAATTGGCGCACCTGCAAACCTGGCCTCTCATAAAAGGCATGAATCCCACAGGCCACCCAACCCAATGCCTTGCATGTCTCTACTTTTTCCTTATTCTCTCATCCCTCATGTCACTTTCCCCAAATCCCATCATTGCACTAATGGCCCAGGCATGCACCATTAGGGCATCCCTACACCATGATGCCAGCCTAGCTAAGGTCACATTAGTTTGTGCAGGCGCTCAAATCATTTTGGACGTTGCAGTACCAGATGTCATCCCTGCGGTACAGGAGAAAGGTTTTGAGATTGCAGCAGATAAAGTCAAAAGAGGCGGCCCCTGGAAGCATCTCGGCCTAAAAACCTGGGGGAGAACCATCCACTCCAAACACCACAAATCAAGGACACCCCAAAGACTCTGTGAGAACTCCACAGGCTCTGTGGAAGCAGTTTTGGTGTCGTTGCATGAAATGCCATGAAGGGGCCTCTGAATGTGCACTCAGGACCCTTCCACTGCCATCCCAAAGGGAACACAAAGGACAGGCCTCTGCTTTCAGCACCGCTGAGCTCCTCAGCCAGCAATGAAGTCTCAGGAAGACGCTTGGGAATTGTGTGCACCAGGGAACCTGGCCTCTAATAAAAGGCATGAATCCTGAAAGCCCATCAACCCAAAGCCTTGCATGTCTCTACTTTTCCCTCTTCTCTCATCTCCCATGCCACTTTCCCCATTGTCTCTGACTGGGAGCTTGGCTTCTCTCTCTCCTGTCTGCAGGTTCAGCCCACGTGTGACCCTGCAGGAACAGCCTGACCCACAGGGAAGTGTACAGTTCTCTTTGTCAGGAACTGCAGTGACAGGACACACAGGAATGGGATCAAACTGCAAGAGTCGGAAGAGATTTGATGATGGGAAGAAGTTCTTTACTGTCAGGGTACTTGTCCCTGACACAGGGACCAGTGCAGAGAGCCTGTGGATGCCCCATCCCCAGGAACATCCACGGCCAGGTGGGACAGGGGGGCCGCAGCCACCTGCTGTGCTGGGAGGTTGCTCAGCGTGGAACCAGATCATCTTTAGGGTCCCTTCAAGCCAAACCACTCAAGGATTTGATCATTCTGCCATCCCCATCCCCCCACTGCGGAGGGGCCCTGAAATTTCAGTGACATCACAGCTCCCAGAGGGTTTCAGGTGGAACGTCCAGGGCCTGGAAACGAGCAGAGCAGACACTTCACCGGCTGCCCAGGGTCAGTTGCTGCTCGCTCTGTGCTCTGACCCCACAGTGCTGAGCAGTTGCTGCTGCCTGGGCTTTTCCTGCCGCCAGCTCTGGGCGCTCAATCCCAGCAGGATGTGCACTGCTGTGCCAATGGAGGTACAGTGCCATTTCAGGCAGGGGCACCCTGCTTGGGCAGGCTGCAGCCATGTGGGAATGGATGGTGTGGGACAGGAAGCCCACTGGGAGATTGTGCTGCCCCTTGCAGACTGCCAGAGACAATGTGGAGGCCATGGAAGTGGACCATGGGCTGAATGAAGAAGAAATGATGGAGGTGGACTCCCCTCTGCTTCCATGTCCTCCCCTGTTGAGGACATGGAAGTAGAGGAGGAGGAGAACATCGAGGACATGGAAGTGGATGAGGGGGATGTCATCGAGGACATGGAGGTGGATGAGGAAGGATGAGGAGGGCCCATGGTACAGTGGGTCCCCTGAGGCCAGGCTGGGGCTGGGCTGGA
>JALJVW010002210.1:0-38049 GCA_024865655.1 Emberiza elegans
CATTTGAGGTCCAGGTTACAGGCTCTGAGTCTATCAATTTATCAGATGGAAATTTAACACTTTTTAGTATACTGATCGAGCCATAATCTGCAGTACCGCCGTGGTTTGAGAGGAAGTGGATTTTGGGATTGTGTGGTCAGTCCAATTGAAGGCTCAGATTTGGGATTGACAGTTGGATTGACCACTGAGATTTGGACGCCTCTGAGAACACACAGGGTTAAAAAGCAGCTTTTCCCTGGAGAAGCCTCTTGGGAGGGGCAGCCAGTGGGGCAGGGGAGGGCAGGCGTGGCAGGCCTGGGCCTGATCGAAATGGGGTAGGCTGGCATTGGTTCCCCAGGGTGGGAAGGGTGGAGAGAGAGAGACTGGGAACTACTGGCAGCCCCCCTCCCTGGGGACAGAGACAGAGAGGTCTGTGCTCTGGAGCTGAGCAGTGGCCTTGAAGTTCGATATCGTGAGCTACCAGCCTGCCCGGCCTGTGGAGAGGAGGGGGGTTGAACCAGAAGGAGTCCGGCTGCTTGTGGGTTGTGAGCTGTGGAGTTTTAACCCTTTCTTGGACAATGAAAGCTTTTGCAGAGTACTGACCCTTCCTGGAGAGGAGGTGAAGAAGGATTTGCGCAAGTTTTTAAAGGGCCGAGGAGGGGAGAGATTGTGAGAAGAACCCAGGGTGGAAGAGATGTGGAGTGGCATTTTTTGCTGGACGCTTTTTGTAGAGCCATGGACTGTTCCTGAATACAGAGACTATTTTCAGGGGGAGCCACCATGTCCCAGAGTTAAGAGAGCAGTGTGGGCCCAGGAGGTGAAATAATGGGGGGACAGATGTCCCAAAATGGAGACTGTGCCTTTGTTTTGGAGTGGGACGATGGAATCCTTAAAAAGACAACCCTCAAAGTAGCTCTGGTCCATGTTCAGTGGTGAGAGCACTGAAATGGGAGGAGGGGGTCACGATCTCCAATCCGGGTGGTGATATGTGACCAAAAGCCCAGGGCATACAAGAAGGACTCCTCCTCTTAAGGAATTGAGGATTGAGTATTTTTAAGGGTAGTTTTTTTGCTGGACCGGGAGATGTAATTGTATTGGGAATTTGGTGGGGGGAGGAGGAGGAGCTGTATTCTGTAGAGTTTTCATTTTCCTTGAGCTTTTCTTTTCTTTCCTATGTAGTGTGTAGTTAATAAAGTTCTGTTTCCTATATTTTTAAGTAGACGATTGCTTTGCTTATTCCTAGTCACATCTCACAGCAGGTACCAGGGAGAGGATTTTTTTTTCTTTCATGGGGCACTGGCATTGTGCCAGGCTCCAAACCATGACATGTCCCCAAAATGTCCCCAAAAATGTCCCCCAAAGTGTCCAGGGTGGCTCCAAAGTGTCCCCCAAGGTGTCCCCAAATGTCCCCAAAGTGTCCCCAAAGTGTCCCCAAAGTGTCCCCAGGATGTCCCCAGGATGTGCTCAGGTGTCCCTGAGTTGTCCCAAAGTGTCCCAGGGTGTCCCCAGGATGTCCCTCAGGTGTCCCAAATATGTCCCAAGGGTTCCCAGGGGGTTCCAAAGTGTCCCTCAGGTGTCCCCCCAAAGTGTCCTCAAAGCGCTCTCAGGGTGTCCCCACGATGTCCCCAGGGGGGTCCCCAAATGTCCCCAAAGTGTCCCCGAGGTGTCCCCAAAGTGTCCCCAAAATGTCCCCGGGGGGGTTCTGAGGTGGCCCCAGGTGGGTCCCAAAGTGACCCCGGGATGTCCCCAAGGTGTCCCCAAAGTGTCCCCAAGGTGTCCCAGGGTGTCCCCGCCCCATCCATGGCAGGGGACACCAGCAGGGGGCGCCCCAGGGCTGCCAGTGCGTCCCAGTTCAAACCAGTGCAAACCAGGGAATCCCAGTGCATCCCAGTGCATCCCAATACATCCCAGTGCATCCCAGTACAAACCAGGGAACCCCAGTGCTCCCAGTGCATTCCAGTTCATCCCAGTGCATCACAGTGCATCCCAGTACAAACCAGTTCATCCTAGTACAAACCAGGGAACCCCAGTGCTCCCAGTGCATTCCAGTTCATCCCAGTGCATCCCAGTACAAACCAGTTCATCCCAGTACAAACCAGGGAATCCCAGTACAAACCACTGCTCCCAGCACGTCCCAGTACAAACCAGTTCGTCCCAGTGCATCCCAGTACAAACCAGGGAACCCCAGTGCATCCCAGTGCATCCCAGTGCTCCCAGTGCATCCCAGTCCATCCCAGTACAAACCAGTGCATCCCAGCGCATCCCAGTCCATCCCAGTGCTCCCAGTCCATCCCAGTACATCCCAGTCCATCCCAGTGCTCCCAGTTCATCCCAGTCCATCCCAGTCCCTCCCCCAGTCCCTCCCAGTACAGAGCCCCTCTGTCCCAGTGCTCCCAGTAACAATGTCCCCTGTGTCCCAGTGACCCCCAGTCCTCCCACTCCCATCTCCCAGTTTATCCCAGTCCTCCCAGTGCTCCCAGTAACAAAGCCCCCCTCTGTCCCAGTCCTCCCAGTCCCTCCCAGTAACTCCCAGTAACAAACCCGCTCTGTCCCAGTGACCCCAGTGACCTCCCAGCCCCTCCCAGTAGCTCCCAGTAGCTCCCCAGTAGCAGGGTCCCCTCTGTCCCAGTCCCTCCCAGTAACCTCCCAGTAACCCCTCCCAGTCCCCCTCCCAGTCTGTCCCAGTTCGCCCCAGTCCCTCTCCAGTTCCTCCCAGTATATCCCAGTCCAAACCAGTCCAAACCAGTCCAAACCAGTCCCCTCCCAGTCCCTCCCAGTTCCTCCCCAGTCCTCCCCAGTCCCTCCCAGTACAAAGCCGCTCTGTCCCAGTCTGTCCCACTCCCCTCACAGTTCCCTCCCAGTATAACCCAGTCCCTCCCAGTGACCTCCCCAGTCCCTCCCAGTGCTCCCAGTAACAAAGCCCCCTCTGTCCCAGTGACCCTCGGTCGCCCCCAGTGCTCCCAGTTACAGCTCCCGGTCCCTCCCAGTACAAAGACCCCTTTGTCCCAGTGCCCTCCCAGTATAGCCCAGTACAGAGCCCCTTTGTCCCAGTCCCTCCCAGTCCCTCCCAGTATATCCGAGTACAAAGTCGCTCTATCCCAGTCCCCTCCCAGTTCCTCCCAGTATATCCCAGTATATCCCAGTCCATCCCAGTATATCCCAGTACAGAGCCCCTCTATCCCAGTCCCTCCCAGTATATCCCAGTACATCCCAGTATATCCCAGTACAGAGCCCCTCTATCCCAGTCCCTCCAAGTCCCTCCCAGTCCCTCCCAGTCCCTCCCAGTATATCCCAGTATATCCCAGTATATCCCAGTATATCCCAGTCCAGAGCCGCTCTGTCCCGCTCTGGCCCGCCCCCGCTCCCAACAAGCGGCGCCTTTGTACGGGCAGTGGGCATGGCCTCTTCCATATACGGTAATTCGCTCCATATATGGTCTCAACCCCGGACCGTGTGGGCGTGGCCTCACAGAGCCCCGCCCACCGCCGAAAGCGCGAGCGGAGCTGGGGGGGGGCCGGATTTGGGGCAAATTTGGGGAATTTTGGGCAAATTTGGGGGAAATTTTCGGGATTTTTGGGGGAATTTCGGGGTCCCAGGACGGGGAAGGGCCCAGGCGGGGGGGAGGGAAATTTTGGGGATTTTTTTGGATTTTTGGGGGGATTTTTTGGGGCGATTTTTGGCGATTTTAGGGCGGATTTGGGGTTTTTGGGGGAGATTTTTTGGGATTTTTTTTGCATTTTTTGGGATTTTTTTGGGGAATTTTGGGGTCCCAGGAGGGGGAAGGGCCCAGCGGCGGGGGGAGGGAAATTCTGGGGATATTTTGGGATTTTTTGGGACGATTTTTGGCGATTTTAGGGCGCATTTGGGGTTTTTTAGGGGATTTTTTGGGGATTTTTTTTGCATTTTTTGGGATTTTTGGGGATTTTGGGGTCCCAGGAGGGGGGAAGGAAAAGGGGGGAGGGAGAATTCTGAGGAATTTTTGGGGATTTTTGGGATTTTTTGGGGCGGAATTTGGGCATTTTTAGGGCGGATTTGGGGTTTGGGGGGGTATTTTTGGGATTTTTTTTTTGCATTTTTGGGGAATTTTGGGGTCCCAGGAGGGAGAAGGGCCCAGTGGGGGAGGGGGAATTTTGAGGAATTTTGGGATTTTTTTTGGGATTTTAAAAAAAATTTTTGGGGCGATTTGGGCGATTTTAGGGCAGATTTGGGGGGTTCTTTTTGCATTTTTTGGGGATTTTTGGGAATTTTTGGGATTTTTGGGAATTTTTTGGGGTCCCCAAGGGCAGGGGAAGTGGGGGATTATTTGGGGATTTTTTGGGGGGGGCGAGGGCAGATTTGGGGAAAGGGAATTTTTTTTTAGGGTTTTAGGGTTTTAAAAGGGATTATTAGGGATTTTTTGGATTTTTTTAAAGGGATTTTTGGGAATTTTAAGGATTTTTAAAGGGAATTTTAAGGGATTTTTAAAGGTTTTTAAATTTTTGAGGTTTTAGGGATTTTTTTTTAGTTTTTTTTGGGGTTTTTAGGGTTTTAAAGGATTTTTTTTTAGGGAATTTTAAGGGATTTTGGGGATTTAAAGGGTGTTTTAGGGATTTTTAAAGTTTTTAGGTTTTTAGGATTTTTAAGGGATTTTTTTTAGGGATTTTTTGGGGATTTTTTGGGATTTTTTTTTTTTTTAGTTTTAGGGATTTTTTTTAAAGGTTTTTAAAGGGATTTTTAAAGGGATTTTTAGGGAATTTTTAGGCATTTTGGGGGATTTTTTAGGGGATTTTTTAGGGAGGTTTTTAAAGGGATTTTTTAGGGATTTTAAAGTGTTTTTAGGGATTTTTAGACATTTTTTTTAGGGATTTTTGGGGATTTTTAAAGGGATTTTAGGATTTTTTTTTTATTTTTGGGGAATTTTTAATATTTTGGGGGAATTTTAAAGGGTTTTGAGGATTTCCAAAATTTTTGGGGTTCGATTTGGGCATTTTCCTTCATTTTCTGGAGTTTTGGGATATTTTTGGGAATTTTAGGATATTTTTGGGATATTTCATTTTTTGGGATTATTTTGGGGGAATAATTTTCTGATTTTTTTGGGATTTCAAAAATCTTTTCTGGGCTTTTTTGGGGAATTTTTCCCATTTTTAGGAGTTTTGGGATATTTTGGGAATTTTTTGGGATATTTTTGGGGATATTTCCATTTTTTGGGATTATTTTTGTGGGTAATTTTCTGAGATTTTTTTTTTTTTTGGCATTTCAAAATCTTTTCTGGGGATTTTTGGGGAATTTTTTTCATTTTTAGGAGTTTTTGGGATATTTTGGGATTTTTGGGGATATTTTTGGGGGGATATTTCCATTTTTTGGGGACCTATTACAGGGCGATTTTCTGAGATTTTTTGGGGATTTCCAAAAATCTTTTCTGGGGATTTTTTTGGGAATTTTTTCCAGTTTTTAGGAGTTTTTGGGATATTTTTTGGGGATATTTCCATTTTTGGGACTATTTTTGGGGGAATTTTCTGAGATTTTTTGGGGGATTTCCAAAAATCTTTTCTGGGGATTTTCCCCATTTTTTAGGAATTTTTGGGATATTTTTGGGAATTTTTTGGGGATATTTTTGCATAGTTTTGGGGATATTTTTGGGGGATATTTCCATTTTGGGGACTATTTTTGGGGGGGATTTTCTGAGATTTTTTTTGGCATTTCCAAAAATCTTTTTCTGGGGATTTTGAGAGAATTTTCCCCATTTTTAGGAGTTTTTGATATTTCAAAGATTGTTTTTTTTTTGGATTTTTTTGGGGATATTTTTTGTGATATTTTTGGGGATATTTCCATTTTAGGACTATTTTGGGGCATTTTCTGAGATTTTTTGGGATTTCAAAAAATCTTTTCTAGGATTTTTGGGGAATTTTATAATTTTTAGGAGTTTTGGGATATTTTTGGATTTTTTTGGATATTTCCATTTTTTGGGACTATTTTTGGGGGCATTTTCTGAGATTTTTGGGGATTTTTCCCCGGATTTTTGGGGATTTTTTAGGACATTTTGGGATTTTGGGGATTATTTTGGGGATTTTGGCTGGGGATTTTTCTCAGATTTTTTAGGCCATTTTGGGATCTTTTTTTTTTTTCGGATATTTTGGGATTTTCAGGATTTTGGGGGTTATTTTTGATTTTTTCAGATTTTTTTTTTGATTTTTTGGGGATATTTTGGGGATATTGGGGGATTATTTTTAATTTCATATAAATTTTGAGGATTTTTAGGACAATTTCTTGGGTTTTTTTTTTTTTTTTTGTTTGGTTCTTTGGTTTTTTAGGATTCTTTTGGATTTTGGGGGTTTTGGGAATATTTTTTTTGGGGGATTTTGGGGGGATTTTTTGGGGAATATTTTTAATTCCAGGAATTTTGGGAAATTTTTTGTATTTTTGGTTTTTTTGGGGATTTTTTCCAAGCATTTTTGGGGTGTTGGGATATTTTGAGATTCTTTTTTTTTGGGGATTTTTTCCAGGTTTTTGGTTTTTTTGGGGGGGGGATCCTTTTGAATTTCCCAAGCATTTTGGGGGCATTTGGGGTGGGTTTTTTTGAGATTCTTTTTTTATTTTTTTTTCCGGTTTTTTTTGATATTTTGTGATTTTTGGGGTAATTTTGGGGGATTTTTTTCGGGAATTTTCTCGGATTTTTCTCGGATTTTTTTCGGGTATTTTGGGACATTTTTGGGATTTTTTTTTTGATATTTTGGTATTTTTGGGGTTTTTTTTTTTTTTTTTTTTTTTATTTGAGAATTTTTTTTCAGATTTTTTTTGGGGATATTTTAGGATTTTGGGGGGTTATTTTTGAGGAATTTTTTTTCGTTTTTTCCTCGGATTTTTTTCGGATTTTTTAGGACATTTTGGGGATTTTTTTTCGGATTTTTTAGGACATTTTGGGGATTTTTTTTCGGATTTTTCTCCAGGGTTTTTTTGAGATTCTTTTTTTATTATTATTATTTTTGGTAGATTTTTTTTTTTTTTTTTATATTTTTTTTTTTGGGGTTATCATTTTTTTTTCGTTTTTTTCTTGGATTTTTCTCATTTTTTTTGGGGTATTTTGGGAATTTGGGGATTTTTCCATTTTTCTCAGATTTTTTTATTTTTCGGACATTTTTGGGGATTTTTTGGGAATTATTTTTGGAATTTTTTTTTTTTTTCTCGGATTTTTATTCGATTTTATTCAGATTTTTTAGGACATTTTGGGATTTTTGGATTTTTTCCAGGGGTTTTGGGGATTTTTGGGAGATCATTTTCATTTCCTGAGAAATTTGGGGGATTTGGGGGGGATTTTTGAGATTTTTTCGTTATTTTCAGGGATTTTTTTTGAGATTTAAAAATTATTATTATTATTTTTCACGGATTTTTTTTTCGGATTTTTTCAGATATTTTAGGATTTTGGGGTTATTTTCGGGATATTTTTTTTCAGATTTTTTCTCGGATTTTGGGGACTTTTTAGGACATTTTGGATTTTTTTCGGATTTTTCTTCCGTTTTTGGGGTTTTCAGATTTTTTCAGATTTTTTCAGATATTTTGGGATTTTTGGGGTTATTTTCGGGATATTTTTTCGGATTTTTCTCCGTTTTTTGGGGACTTTTTAGGACATTTTGGGATTTTTGAATTTTTCTTCCGTTTTTTGGGGTTTTCAGATTTTTTCGGATTTTTTTTCAGATATTTTGGGACTTTTGGGATTTTTTCGGATTTTTGAGAACATTTTGGAGGTTATTTTTGGAAATTTTTTTGAATTTTTCTCGATTTTTTAGGACATTTTGGGATTTTTCTCCAGGTTTTTTTTCGGATTTTTCGGACATTTTGGGGATTTTTGGGATTAGTTTTGGATTTTTTTTTTTCTCGATTTTTTTCAGATTTTTAGGACATTTTTTTTGATTGTTTGATTGATTTTTATTTTTCAGGGTTTCTTGGGGATTTTTGGGGATCATTTTTAATTTCCTGAAGAATTTGGGGGATTTGGGGTGGGGATTTTTAGATTTTTTTTCGTTATTTTCGAGGGTTTTTTTGAGATTTTAAAATTATTATTTTTTTCACGGATTTTTTTTCGGATTTTTTCATATATTTTGGGATTTTTGGGGATATTTTTTTCGGATTTTTTTCGGATTTTTCGGGGATTTTTTTCGGATTTTTCTTCCGTTTTTTGTTTTTGTTTTTTTTTCCAGATTTTTTTCGGATTTTTTTCAGATATTTTGGGACTTTTTGGGGATTTTTTCTCGGATTTTTTCTCGGTTTTTTCTCGGATTTTACTCGGATTTTTTAAGACGTTTTGGGATTTTTTTTTTTAATTTTTCAGATATTTTGGGATTTTTTGGGGTTATTTTGGGGATTTTTCCAATTTTTCTCGGATTTTAAAAATTTTTCGGATATTTTGGGACTTTTTTTTTTTTTTTCGATTTTTCTCAGACTTTTTGGATTTTTTTTCGGACATTTTGGGATTTTTTACGATTTTTTTGGGATATTGTGAGATTTTTTGGGGGATATTTTGGGGGATTTTTCTCATTTTTTTTCGCATTATTTTAGGACATTTTGAGATTTTGGGGTTATTTTTGGGGATTTTTGGGAATTTCTCTCCATTTTTTAGGACATTATTTTTGGGGACATTTGGGGGATTTTGGGGGGATTTTTGGGATTTTTCGTAATTTTTTGGGATTTTTGGGATTTTTTTCTCAATTTTTTTTTTAGGACATTTTGGGATATTTTTTACAATTTTTTGAGATATTGTGACATTTTTGGGGGGATTTTGGGATATTTTTCTCGGATTTTTCATTATTTTAGGACATTTTTGGATTTTTTACAATTTTTGAGATATTGTGAGATTTTTCTCGGATTTTTGAGGGATTTTTTCTCAGATTTTTTTCGCATTATTTTAGGACATTTTGAGATTTTTGGGGTGATTTTGGGGATTTTTCGGATTTTTGATTTTTTCAGGACATTTTTCGGATTTTGGGGTTATTTTTTTTGGGGATTTTTGGGGAAATTTCTCTCGATTTTTTCGGATTATTTAGGACATTTTGGGATTTTTTTTCGCATTTTAGGACATTTTGGGATTTTTTTTTTGCATTTTTCTCCCTGTTTTTGGGAATTTCCCCCCCCCCATGGCTCCGCCCCTCCGCCCCCCCCTCCTCAATTTCTGGCCCCTCCTCCCGCTCGTTTTTGGCGCCATCCCGACGGTTCTGGGCGGGGTCCTGATCTTCGGGGCGGGGTCCCGCCCAAGGGGCGTGGCCTGCGCCCAGGGGGCGTGGCCTGTCCAGGGGCTGACTGCGACTGAGCAGCGCCCGGTGTGCCGGGGGCCAGGGCTCGTGCCACGCTGTGAGTGCCCTCCCCACCCACCCTGAGACCCCTCCCCCATCCCTGAGACCCCCCCCCCTGGCCCCTGCCCCATCCTGAGACCCTCCCTATCCTGGGACCCCTCCCCACCCCTGAGAGACCCCTCCCCATCCCGAGACCCTCCCTATCGGGACCCCCCCCCCACCCCTGAGACCCCCCCCCATCCTGAGACCCCTCCCCTATCCTGGACCCCTCCCACCCCTGAGACCCTCCCCTATCCTGAGACCCCTCCCCACCCCTGGCCCCTCCCCCACCCCTGGCCCCCCTCCCCACCCACCCTGAGACCCCTCCCCCACCTGAGACCCCTCCCCCATCCTGAGACCCCTCCCCCCACCCACCCTGAGGGCCCCCCCCACCCACCCTGAGACCCCTCCCCCATCCCGGGACCCCCAAAATCCCCAAATTTGGGACCCCAAACCCCCAAAATCCCCCAAATTTGGGACCCCAAAACTCCAGAATCCCCCAAATTTGGCCCCCCCCCCCCCCTGAGACCCTCCCCACCCCAAAATCCCCAAATTTGGGACCCCCAAAATCAAAATACCCCAAATTTGGGATCCCGGGATCCCCAAAATCCCCCAAATTTGGGACCACAAAACTCCAAACTCCCCCAAATTTGGCACCCAAACATTCTCCAAATTTGGCACCCTAAGATCCCCCCGGGACCCTCCAAAATCCCAAAATCCCCCAAATTTGGAAACCTCCAAAACCCTACTGGGACCTCCCCAAAAATCCACCAAATTTGGGACTCCAAAATCCCCAAATCCCCAAATTTAGGATCCCGGGTTCCACAAAATCTCCCAAATTTGGGACCCCAAAACTCCAAACGCCCCCAAATTTGGCACCCAAACATTCTCCAAATTTGGAACACTAAAACCCCCCCGGGACCCCCCAAAATCGTGGAATTTGGGACTCCAAAATCCCAAAATCCCCAAAATTTGGGACCCTCCCAAACCCCAAAATGCCCCAAATTTGGGACCCCAAAACCCCCCCAGAACCCCCAAATTTGGGACCCCAAATTCCAAAATCTTCCAAATTTGGGACCCCAAAATGCTCCCCAGAACCCCAAATTTAGGTCCCCAAAACCCCAAAATCCCCTAATTTGGGATCCCAGCATCCCCAAAATCCAGACATTTGGGACTCCAAAATCCCCAAATTTGGGACCCCAAATCCCTTCCTTGAACCCCAAAATTTGGTCCCCCAGATCCCCTAAATCCCCCCAAATTCAGGACCCCCCAAAATCCCCCAAGGGACCCCAAAATCCCCAAATTTGGGACCCCAAATACTCCCCAGAACCCCCAAAATCCCCAAATTTGGGGCCCCAAATTGGGACCCCCTAAAAAATCTCCCAAATCGGGGACATAAAATCCCCAAATCCCCAAATTTGGGACTCCAAATCCTCCCCGAGACCCCCCAAAATTCCCCCAAAATCCCCCCTTGAACCCCAAGTTTGGCTTCCCCAAAATTCCCCAAATTTGGGACCTCCAAACCCCAAAATCCCTCAAAATTGAGACCCCAAAACTCCCCCGTACCCCAAGTTTGGGACCCCAAAAACCCCACAATCCCCCAAATTTGGGATCCCTAAATTCGCGAAAATTGAGACCCCCTAAACCCCAAAATCCCCCAAATTTGAGACCCCTAAATCCCCCAAATTTGCCATCCCCTAAAATTGGGACCCCCAAACCAAATAATCCCTAAATTTGGGATCCCAAAAGCCCTAAATCCCCCAAATTTGGTAAACCAAAAATCTCCAAATTTGGGACCCCCAAACCCCAAAAATCCCCAAATTTGGGACTCCAAATCCTTCCCAGGACCCCCCAAATCCCCAAATTTGGGCCCCCAAAACCCCAAATCCCCCAAATTTGGGATCCCAAAATTCTCCAAATTGGGACCCCAACATCTCCCAAGACGCCCCAAATTTGGGACTCCCCAAAATCCCCAAATTCCTCCAAATTTAGAATCCCAAAATCCCCCCTTGAACCCCAAATTTGGGACCCCCAAACCCCAAAATTCCTAAAACTGGGACCCCAAATTCCCCCTGGGATCCCCAAATTTCCCCAAATTTGGGACCCCAATTCCTCCCTGGGAACCCCAAATTTGGGACCCCAAAATCCCAGAAATTGGGACCCCCCCCAAAATTCCCCAAATTTGGGACCCCACCCCAAACCCCAAAATTCCCCAAATTTAGGGTCCCCAAAAACCCTAAAATCCTTCAAATTTGGGACCCCAAATTCCTAAAATTGGGGCCCCAAATCCTCCCTGACCCCCCAAAATCCCCCAAATTGAGCCCCCCAAAATCCCCAAATCTGGGACCCCAAAATCCCCTTGAACCCCAAATTGGGACCCCAAACCCCCAAATTTGGGACCCCCAAACCCTAAAACCCCCCCAAATTTGGGATCCCAAATCCTGCGGGGGACCCCCAAAATCCCCCAAATCCCCTGAACCCCAAATTTGGGACCCCCAAACCCCAAAATCCCCAAATTTGGGACCCCAACCCTCCTTGAACCCCCAAATTCGGCGTCCCCCAGATCCTCCTAAATTCCCCCAAATTCAGGACCCCAAAATCCCCCGGGACCCCCCAAACCCCAAAATCCCCCAAATTGGGATCTCCTGAGGCCCCCAAAATCCCAGAAATTGGGACCCCAAAACCCCAAATCCCCAAATTTGGGACCCCAAAAATCCCCCAAATTGGGACCCCAAAACCGAGAGAGAATTCCCTAAATTTGGTAAACCAAAAATTCTCCAAATTTGGGACCCCCAAACCCCAAAATCCCCCAAATTTGGGACCCCAAACCCCTCCAGGACCCCTAAAATCCCTCAGGAAATTTGGGACCCCAAACCCCAAATTCCACAAATTTGGGACCCAAATTCCTCCCCGAGAACCCCAAATTTGGGACCCAAAATGCTCCCCCAGAACCCCAAAATTCCCAAATTTGGGACCCTCAAAATCCCCAAATTTGGGACCCCAAACCCCAAAATCTCCCAAATGTGGGATCCCAAACCCCTCCGGGACCCCTAAAATCCCCCAAATTTGGGACCCCAAAATCCCCCAGATACGGGACCCCAAAATTCTCCAAATTTAGAATCCCAAATCCCCCTTGAACCCAAATTTGGCACCCCAAAACCCCCAAAATCCCCCAAATTTGGTAAACCAAAAATCTCCCAGGTCCCCCAAAAATTTGACTCTAAAAGCCCCAAAATCCCCGAATTTGGGACTCCAAAACCCCTTGAACCACAAATTTGGGACCCCCCAAACCCCAAAACCCCCAAATTTGGGACCCCAAAACCCCAAAATCCCCTAATTTCAGAACCCTAAATCCCCCCATGAACCCCAAATTTGAGACCCCAACATCCCCAAAATTTCCCCAAATTTGGGACCCCAAACCCCCCCGGGCTCCCCCAAAATCTCCCATATTTGGGACCCCCCCGGGCTCCCCAAAAATCCCCCAAATTTGGGACCCCTCAAATCCCAAAATCCCCAAATTTTGGACCCCCCAAAACCTCAAAATCCCCCAAATTTGGTAAACCAAAGTCCTCCAAATTTGGGATGCCTCAAACCCCAAAATCCCCAAATTTTGGACCCCTAAAATCCCAAAAAATCCCCAAATTTGGGACCCCCAAACCCCCAGCCATCAAAATCCCCCAGATTTCCCCAGATCTCCAATCCCCAATGGTTCCTTCCAGCCCCGCCCATGAATCCCCATAGCCCCGCCCCCTGCACGGCCTGAGGGGAACTGGGACCAGTCTGGACCAGTCTAGACCAGTTTGGTCCAGTTTGATCCTGGTTAATCCCAGTTTAGACCAGTTTAGTCGCAGTTTAGACCAGTTTGGACCAGTCTGGTCCCGGTTTAGACCAGTTCGGGCAATGCTGGGTCCTGGGTAGGACCAGTTTGGACCAGTTTGATCCTGGTTAATCCCAGTCTAGACCAGTTTGGACCAGTTTGGTCCTGCTTTAGTCCCAGTTTGGACCAGTCTGGACCAGTTTATACCAGTTTGGTTCTGGTTTAGTCCCAGTTTGGACCAGTTTAGACCAGTTTGAACCTGGTTTAGTCCCAGTTTGGACCAGTTTGATCCTGGTTAATCCCAGTTTAGTTCCAGTTTAGACCAGTTTAGACCAGTCTGGACCAGTTTAGACCAGTTTAGACCAGTTTGGACCAGTTTGTTCCTGGTTAATCCCACTCTAGACCAGTTTGGTTCCAGTCTAGACCAGTTTGGATGAGTTTGGTCCTGGTTTAGTCCCAGTTTGGACCAGTCTGGACCAGTTTAGACCAGTTTGGTTCTGGTTTAGTCCCAGTTTGGACCAGTTTAGTCCCAGTTTAGTCCCAGTTTAGACCAGTTTGATCCCAGTTTCATCCCAGTTTGGTCCCAGTTCCCCCCATTTTCCCCAATTTCCCCCCAATTTTCCCATTTTCCCCAGTTTTTCCCAATTTTTCCCATTTTCCCCCCAAATTCCCCCAAATTCAAAACAATTCCCCAATTTCCCAAAATTCCCCAAATCCCCAAATTTCCCCCAAATTCTCCCAAATTTCCCATTTTCCTGATTTTCCTCCCAATTTCCCCAAACTCCCCAAATTTCTCCATTTCCTCCCAAATTTCCTCCATGTTTCCCATTTGCTTCAATTTTCCCTCAATTTCCCCAAATTTCCCTAAATTCTCCCCAAAATTTACAAATTCTCCCCATTTCCCCAATTTCCCCAAATTCTCCCCCCATTTCCCCAATTTCCCCAAATTCTCCCCAATTTTCCCCAAATCCCCCAAAATTCCCCAAATTTCCCCATTTCCCTCAAAATCTCCCCAAATCCCCAAATTTCCCCAATGTTTGTCCTAAATTCCCCAAATTTCCCCAATTTCCCAATTTTACCCCAAATTTCCCAATTTTCCCATTGCCTCCCAAAATTCCCTCAATTTTTCCCATTTCCCCAGTTCCCCGTGTGGTTCATTTTCCCCCAAATTCCCCAAATTCAAAACAATTTCCCAATTTCCCTCTCAAAATTGCCCCAAATTCCCCAAATTTCCCCATTTCCCCCAAATCCCCAAATTTCCCACCAAATTCTCCCAATTTTCCCTTTTTTTTCCCAAAATCTCCCCCCCAAAATTCCCCAAATGCCCCTAATTTTCCCATTGCTGCCCAAATTCTCCCAAATTTTCCCCAATTTTCATCCAAAATTTCACAAATTTTCCCCAAAATTCCCCATTTTTACCCCAATTCCCCAAATTTCCCCAAATTCCCCCAATTTTCCTCCCTTTCCCCCCACAATTTGTCAAAATTTCCCAGATTTCTTCAAAATTTCCCTAAAATCCCTCAAATTTCCCCCATTTTCCCATTTCCCTCTGACTTCCCCCAAATTTTCCCCAAATTCCCCATTTTCTCCCCAAATTTCCCCATTTTCCCATTCCCCCAAATTTTCCCAAATTCCCCCAAAATCTCCCCAAAATTCCCCCAACATTTCTCCAAAATTCCCCAATTTTTTCCCCATTTCCCCAAATTTCCCCCAAAATGTCCCAAATTCCCCCAAATTCTTCCCAATTTTCATCCAAAATTTCCCCAAAATTCCCAATTTCCCTCAATTTTCCCTCAATTCCCCAATTTTCCCTCAATTTCCCCATTTTCCTCCAGAATCTCTCCAATTCCCCCAAATTTCCCCCAAATCCTCCCAATTTCCCCGTTTTTTGTCCAAAATTCCCCAAAATTTTCCCCAATTTCCCAAATTTTCTCCCAAATTCCCCCCAATTTTCCTCCCCCAAAATCCCCAATTTTATCCTAAAAATCCCCCAAATTTCCCATTTTTCTCCCAAAATTCCCAATTTTCTCCCCAATTTTATCCCAAAATTCCCCCAAATTTCCAATTTCTTTCCAAATTTTCCCCAGTTTTCCCATTTTCTTCCCAAAATTCCCCCAAATTTCTCCCCAAATTCCCATTTCCTCCCCAAATTTCTTCAAAATTCCCCAAAATTTGCTCCCCAATTTCCCCCCAAAAATTCCTCCAAAATTTCCCCACTTTTCCCCCAGTTTTCCACAAATTCCCCCCAAATTCCCCAAATTCTCCCAAATTTCCCCCAATTTTCAACCAAAATTCCCCAAAATTTCCCCAAATTTCCTCCCCAACTTTTTCCCTCCAAATTCCCAAAAATTCCCCCAAATTTCCCCAATTTTCCCATTTTCTCCCCAATTTTCCCCAAAATTCCTGAAATTTCATCAATTTTCCCATTTCCCCCCAAAAATTCACCCAAAAATTCCTCCCAAAAATTCTCACAAATTTTCCATTTTCTCCCCAAATTCCCCCAATTTTCCCCCAAATCCCCAAATTCCCCCAATTTTTCCCCAATTTTCATCAAAAATTCCCCCAAATTTCCCAAATTTTCCAATTTCCCTCCTTCATTCCCCCAAATTCCTCCAATTTTCCCCCAAATTCCCCCCAAATTCCCCCAAATTCCCCCAAACTCCCCCAAAATTCCCCCAAATTCCCCAAATTCCCGTTTTTCCCCTGTTTTTCCCAAATTCCGCCGTTTTTGCCCCATTCCAGCTCCCTGATCCGCTGGGACCTCGAGGAGCTGCCCCAGGGGAGCTTCCGGCACCTCCCGGCGCTGACCCTGCTGTGAGTGACCCCAAAATGTCCCAAATTCACCCCAAAATTACCCAAAATATCCCAAATTCACCTCCCGGCACTGACCCTGCTGGGAGTGACCCAAAAATCCCAAAATTCACCCCAAAATTTACCCCAAAGTTGCCCCAATCTTACTCCAAAATTCACCCCCAAAAATACCCAAATTCACCCCAAAATGTCCCAAAATCCCCAAGATTCACCCCAAAATTCACCCCAAAATTCACCCCAAAATTCACCCCAAAATTCACCCCAAAAAATCCCAAAATTCACCCCAAAATTTACCCAAAAATTCCCAAATTCACCCCAAAATTCACCCTAAAATGTCCCAAATTTACCCTAAAAAAATCCAAAATTCACCACAAAATTACCCCAAATAATCCCAAATTTACCCTAAAGTTTACCCCTAAAATATCCAAACTTCACCCCAAATCCACCCCAAAATTTGCCTCACAAAAATCCCAAAAAATTCACCCCAAAATTTACCCCCAAATATCCCAAATTTACTCCAAAATTATCCCCAAAATATCCCAAATTCACCTCCCGGCGCTGACCCTGCTGGGAGTGACCCAAACACCTGAAATTCACCCCAAAATTAACCCCAAAAAATCCCTAATTTATCCCAAAATTCACACCAAAAATCCCAAAATTCACCCCAAAATTTACCCTAAAATGTCCCAAAAACCTCCAAATTCACCCCTAAAATTTATGCAAAAAAATCCCAAATTTACCCCAAAGTTTACCCCAAAATCCCCAAAATTCACCCCAAAAATCCCAAATTCAACCCAAATTCACCTCCTGGCGCTGACCCTGCTGGGAGTGACCAAAAATCCCAAAATTCACCCCAAAATTCACCCCAAAATTCACTCCAAAATTTACCCCAAAATTCACCCCAAAAATCCCAAATTTACCCCAAAATTCACCCCCACAAATCCCAAAATTCACCCCAAAATTTACCCTAAAATGTCCCAAATTCACCCCCCAAACCCCAAAATGTCTCAGAAAACTCCAAATCCACCCCAAAATTTATGAAAAAAAATTCCCAAATATTCCAAAATATCCCAAAATCAACACAAAATGGCCCCAAAATGCCCCAAATTCACCCCAAATGGCCCCAAATCCCCCAAAATTATCCCCAAAACCCCAAAGGACCCCAAATCTCCCAAAATGGCCCCAAATTTGCCCCAAATTCCCCCCAAATGGCCCCAAAATCAACCCCAAAATATCCCAAATTCTGCCCAAAATATCCCCAAATATCCCAAATTCACCCAAAATTTAACCCAAAATTGCCCAAATTCACCCCAAAATATCCCAAAAACCCCAAATTCACCTCCCAGTGCTGACCCTGCTGGGAGTGACCCAAAACCCAAATTTACCCCAAATTTACCCCAAAACCTCCCCAAAATATTCCAAAGGGCCCCAAAAATGACCAAAATTCACCCCAAAATATCCCCAAAAAACCCAAATTCAAACAAAATACCCCAAATTCACCCCAAAGTGGCCCCAAAACCCCCAAAATTCACCCCAAAATATCCCAAATTCAGCCCCAAAAAGCCAAAAACCCCAAATTTACCCCAAAATACCCCAAAATCACCCAAAATGTCCCAAATTCACCCAAAAATGTCCCAAAACCCCCAAATTCACCCCAAAATATCCCAGAATCCCAAATTTGCCCCAAAATGTCCCAAATTCACCCCAAATGGCCCCAAATCCCCCAAAATTATCCCAAAACCCCCAGAGGACCCCAAATCTCCCAAAATGGCCCCAAATTTGCTCCAAATTCCCCCAAAATGGCCCCAGAATGGCCCCAGAATGACCCAAAACATCTGAAAATCTCCCAAAATGCCCCAAATTTTCCCCAGAATTGACCCAAAAATGGCCCCAAAATGCCCCAAATTTGTCCCAAAATGCCCCAAATTTACCACATAATTGTCCCCAAAACCCCCAATTTCCCCAATTTGTCCCCAAATTTTCCACAAAATGTCCCCAAAATTGTCCCCAAATTTATCCACAAATTTCCCTAAATGCCCCCAAATTGGTCCCAATTGACCCCCGAATGTCCCAAAATTTACCCAAATGTCCCCAGATTTTCCCATAATTGATTAAATGACCCCAGAATCTCCCAATTGCCCCAAATGTCCCTAAAAAATGTCCCTAAACTGTCCCCAAAATGTCAATAAATTTTCCAATAATTGACCCCAAAAAATGTCCCCAAATGTCCCCAAAATGTCCCAGATTTTTCCAATAATTGACCCCAAAATGTCCCCAAATGTCCCCAAAATGTCCCCAAATGTCCCCAAAATGTCCCAAATTTGACCCCAAAATGTCCCAGATTTTTCCCGTAATTGACCCCAAAATGTCCCCAAATTTTCTCCACAATTGGCCCCAGATTTTCCCCAAATTGTCCCCAAAATGACCCCAAAATATCCCAAAAATGTCCCAGATTTTCCCTGTAATGGACCCCAAAATGTCCCAAAATGACACAAATTTGTCCCAAAAATTGTCCCCAAAATGTCCCAAAATTGCTTCAAATTTTCCCCATCATTGACCCCAAGCTGTCCCCAAATGTCCCAAATTTGACCCTGAAATGTCCCAAATTTCCCCCAGATTTCCCCCAAATTTGTCCAAAAATTTCCCCAAAAATTTCCCCAAAATTTGTCCCCAAAATGTCCCCAAATGATCACAAGTTTGTCCCCAAAGTGTCCCTAAATCCCCCAAATTTACCCCAAATTTTACCCCAAAATGTCCCAATTTTCCCCAAATCGTCCCCAAATGTCCCAAAATGTCCCTAAATTGGCCCCAAAATGTCCCAAAATGTCCCCAAATTCTCCCCGTCATTGACCCAAAATTGCCTCAATTGTCCCCAAATGTAGAAAAAATTTCCCTAATTTGTTCCCAAATTTGTCCCCAAATTGTCCCCAAAATGCCCCAAAATGTCCCCAAATTTTCCCCCATCACTGACCCCAAATGTCCCCAAACCCCCCAATTTTTCCCCAAATCCACCCAAAATGTGCCCGGATGTCCCAAAATTGACCCCAAACTGTCCCTTAAAATATCTCAAGATGCCCCCAAATGTCCCCAAAACTGACCCTAAAATGGCCCAAAATTGCCCCAAATTGACCCCAAAATATCCCTAAAGTGTTCCCAAAATTGACCCCAGAATTGACCCCAAAATGCCCCAAACTGTCCCCAAATTTGCCCCTAAAATGTCCCCAAATTTTTTCCCATCATTGGACCCTTTAAATGACCCCAAAACCTCCCCAAAATTTTCCCAAAATGTCCCAAATTTGCCCTAAATTTTCCACAATTTTTCCCCAAATTTTTCCCATAATTGACCCCAAAATGCCTCAAATTGACCCCAAATGACCCCAAAATGTCCCAATTTGCCCCAAAATCCACAAAATTTCCCCAAAATGTCCCCAAAATGTGCCAAATTTTCCCCATAAATGTCCCCAAAATATCCCAAAATTGTCCCCAAATTGTCCCCAAATTGTCCCAAATATTTCCCCGAATTTTACCCCAAAATTGAACCCAAACGTCCCAGAACTGTCCCCAAAATTTCCACAAAATGTCCCCAAAATTGTCCCCAAAATATCCCCAAATTGACTCAAATTTCCCCATAATTGGCCCCAAATGTCCCCAAATGTCCCCAAATTTGTCCCTAAAATTGTCTCCAAAATATCCCAAATATCCCCAAAATTGTCCCAAAATACCCCCAAAAGTCCCAATTTTTCCCCAAATTTGCCCCAAATTTTCCCCAAATTTGCCCCAAATAGTCCCAAAATTGTCCCAAATTGACCCCAAAATATCCCAAAAATGTCCCCAAAAGTGTCCCCCAAATGCCCCAAATTGTCCCAAAATTGTCCCAAATTTGCCCCAAAATGTCCCAAAAACGTCCCCAAATTTTTCCCATCATTGTCCCCAAAATGTCCCCAAAACCTCCCCAAAATTTTCCCCAAAATGTCCCAAATTTGCCCCAAATCTTCCACAAAATTTCCCCAAAATGTCCCAAAAATGTCCCCAAAATTGACCCGAAATTGTCCCAAATTGTCCCAAAAAGTCCCCAAATTTTTCCCATAAGTGACCCCAAAATGCCTCAAATTGACCCCAAATGTCCCCAAAATGTCCCAATTTGCCCCCAAATCCACAAACTGTCCCCAAAAGGTCCCCAAAAGTCCCCAAAATGTGCCAAATTTCCCCCATAAATGTCTCCAAAATGCCCCCAAACATCCCAAATTTTCCCCAAAATCGCCCCAAATAGTCCCAAAATTGACCCTAAAACGTCCCAAAATTGTCTCAAATTGACCCCAAAATATCCCAAAAGTGTCCCCAAAATGTCCCAAATTGACCAAAATTCACCCCAAATTGTCCCAGCTTTCCCCAGAATTGTCCCCAAAGTGTCCCCAAAGCCCCAAATTTCCCCAATTCATCCCCAAAATGTCCCCAAAGCCCCAAATTTCCCCAATTCATCCCCAAAATGTCCCAAAATATCCCCAAAATGGCCCCAAATGTCCCAAACTGACCCTGAAATGGCCCAAATGTCCCCAAATTGTCCCAAATTTGTCCTAAATTTGTCCCCAAATTGTCCCCAAATGTCCCCAGGCTGGCCCCAAAATTGTCCCCAAATTGTCCCAAATTCCCGAAATGTCCCCAAATTGTCCCTGGGATCGACTCAAGGTTTCCCCAAATGGCCCCAAAATTCACCCAAATTGTCCCAAATTGTCCCCAAATTTGTCCCCAAATGTCCCCAAACGCCCCAGTTTTTCCCAGTGTCCCCAAATGTCCCCAAATTTGTCCCAAAAATGTCCCAAAATTCGCCCCAAATGTCCCCAAATTGTCCCAAAATTTCCCCAAAATTGTCCCAAAATTGTCCCCAAATCCCCAAAATGTCCCCAAATTGTCCCCGGGATTGACTCAAGGTTTCCCCAAATGGCCCCAAAATTGTCCCAAATTGTCCCCAAATTTGTCCCCAAAATGTCCCCAAAATGTCCCAAATGTCCCCAAACACCCCAATTTCCCCCAATGTCCCAAATTTGTCCCTAAAATGTCCCAAAATTGCCCCTAAAATGCCCCCAAATCGTCCCAAGAATTGACCCCAAAATGTCCCCAAATGTCCCCAAATTGACCATAAATGTCCCCAAAATGTCCCCAAATTGTCCCTAAATTGACCCCAAAATAGCCCAAAAATGGCCCCAAAATGTCCCAAAAATGTCCCAGATTTTCCCCGTAATTGACCCCAAATTGTCCCAAAATGTCACAAATTTGTCCCCAAAATTGTCCCCAAAATGGCCCCAAAATGTCCCAAAATTGCCTCAAATTTTCCCCATCATTGACCCCAAGCTGTCCCCAAATGTCCCAAATTTGACCCTGAAATGTCCCAAATTTCCCCCAAATGTCCCAAATTTGTCCAAAAATTTCCCCAAAAATTGTCCCCAAATCCCCCAAAATGCCCCAAATTTTACCCCAAAATTGACCCTAAAATGTCCCCAAATGGCTCCAAATGTCCCCAAATTGACCCCAAATCCACCAAATTTCCCCCAAAATGACCCCAAAACGTCCCAAAATTGTCCCCAAATGTCCCCAGGTTGGTGACCTCGGGGCGCCTGCACCATATCGGGGACGGCGCCTTCGACGGGCTGGGGATGCTGGAGTACCTGTGAGTGCTGTACTGGTTTGTACTGGTTTGTACTGGGAATGGGACTGGGATGGGCTGGGACTGCTGGAGTACCTGTGAGTGCTGTACTGGTTATACTGGTTTATACTGGGAATGGGGCTGGGGAGTGGGGCTGGGGATGCTGGAGTACCTGTGAGTGTCATACTGGTTTGTACTGGTTTGTACTGGGAGGGGCTGGGAGGGGCTGGGCATGCTGGAGTACCTGTGAGTGTTACTGGTTTGTACTGGTTATACTGGGAGGGACTGGTTTGTACTGGTTATACTGGTTTGTACTGGGAATGGGGCTGGGGATGCTGTAATACCTGTGAGTGATACTGGGGATGCTGGTTATACTGGTTATACTGGTTTGTACTGGTTTGTACTGGGAGGGACTGGGATGGGTTGGGAGGGCTGGGCATGCTGGAGTACCTGTGAGTGCTGTACTGGTTTGTACTGGTTTGTACTGGTTATACTGGGAGGGATTGGGAGGGGCTAGGGATGGGACTGGGGATGCTGGAGTACCTGTGAGTGATACTGGTTTGTACTGGTTTGTACTGGGAGGGACTGGTTTGTACTGGTTATACTGGGAATGGGGCTGGGGATGGGGCTGTGGGTTGGGGCTGGGGATGCTGGAGTACCTGTGAGTGTCATACTGCTTTGTACTGGTTATACTGGTTTGGACTGGGAGGGGCTGGGGATGGGACTGGGGATGCTGGAGTACCTGTGAGTGCTGTACTGGTTTGTACTGGTTATACTGGTTTGTACTGGTTTGTACTGGGAATAGGGCTGGTTATACTGAGTTGGACTGGGTACACTGGTTTGGACTGGTTTGTACTGGTTATACTGGAAGGGACTGGTTTGTACTGGATATACTGGTTTGGACTGGTTATACTGGTTTGTACTGGTTATACTGGTTTGTACTGGTAGGGACTGGTTTGTACTGGTTTGTACTGGTTTGGACTGGTAGGGACTGGTTTGTACTGGTTTGTGCTGAATATACTGGTTTGTACTGGTTTGTATTGGTTTGTACTGGTTTGTACTGGGAGGGACTGGGGATGAGACTGGGGATGCTGGAGTACCTGTGAGTGTGTTACTGGTTTGTACTGGTTTGTACTGGTTTGTACTTGTTTGTATTGGTTTGTACTGGTTATACTGGTTTGTACTGGGAATGGGGCTGGGGATGGGGCTGGGGATGGGGCTGGGGATGCTGGAGTAGCTTTGAGTGTTACTGGTTTGTACTGGGAGGGGCTGGGCTGGGAGGGTCTGGGCATGGGGCTGGCTATACTGGTTTGTACTGGTTTGTACTGGTCTGTACTGGGAATGGGGCTGGGCGTGCTGGAGCACCTGTGAGTGTTACTGGTTTGTACTGGGTATACTGGGAATGGGGCTGGGAGGGACTGGGAGGGACTTGTTATACTGGTTATACTGGTTATACTGGTTATACTGGTTTGGACTGGTGTGTACTGGGAAGGACTGGGAATGGCGCACTATCTGGGGGTGACAAACTGGTTATACTGGTTATACTGGGAATGGGGCTGGTTATACTGGTTTGGACTGGTTTGGACTGGTTATAGTGGGAGGGACTGGGAGGGACTGAGAGGGACTGGTCCGTACTGGTTTATACTGGTTTATAGTGGTCCGTACTGGTCCATACTGGTCCATACTGGTCCATACTGGTCCATACTGGTCTGTACCGGTCCATACTGGTCCATACTGGTCTATACTGGTCCATACTGGTCCATACTGGTCCATACCGGTCCGTACTGGTCCCAGGTTCATTGAGGATTCCCAGCTGGGCTCTCTCGCCCCGGGCGCTCTCCAGGGACTCCGGGGGCTCCAATTCCTGTGAGTGACCCCAAAATGGCCCCAAATGTCCCCAAATGTCCCCAAATGGCCCCGAATGTCCCCAAATGGCCCCAAAAGGCCCCAAATGGCCCCAAAATGTCTCCAAATGTCCTCAAATGGCCCCAAAGTGTCCCCAAATTGCCCCAAATGTCCCCAAATGTCCCCAAATGTCTCAAAATGTCCCCAAATGGCCCCAAATGGCCCCAAATGGCCCCAAATGTCCCCAATGTCCCCAAATGGCCCCAGAATGTTCCAAAAAGTCCCCAAAATGTCCCCAAATGTCCCCGAATGGCCCCAAAATGTCCCCAAATGGCCCCAAATGGCCCCGAATGTCCTCAAATGGCCCCAAATGTCCCCAAAATGTCCCCAAATGTCCCTGAATGTCCCCAAATGGCCCCAAAATGGCCCCAAATCCCCTCAGCTACCCCCAACCCCCCAAACATCCCCGATGTCCCCATTGCTGTCCCCATTAATGTCCTCAAAGGTCCCCTCAACGTCCCCAAATCCCCCAAAGTGTCCCCAAATGTCCCCAAATCCCCCCAAGTGTCCCCAAGTGTCCCCAATGTCCCCAAATCCCCCAAAGTGTCCCCAATCCCTTAAATTGACGTCCCCAAATCCCCAAATCACGCAAAATGTCCCCAATGTCCTCGATGCCCCAATGTCCCCAAATGTCCCCAAGGTCCCCATTAATGTCCCCAAATCCCCTCAATGTCCCCAATCCCCCAAATGTCCCCAATGTCCCCAACCCCCCAAGTCCCCCAAAGTGTCCCCAGTCCCCTCAGTGTCCCCAAATGTCCCCAAATGTCCCAAAATGTCCCCAAATGGCCCCAAATGTTCCTCAATGTCCCCAAATCCCCTAAATCCCTTAAATGTCCCCAATGTCCCCATTAATGTCACCAAATCCCCAATGTCCCCAATGTCCCCCCAATGTCCCCAACCACCCAATGTCCCCAGTGTCCCCCCCAATGTCCCCAATGTCCCCAATCCCCTCCATTGTCCCCAGTGCCCCTGGTGATGTCCCCATTGCTGTCTCCATTCATCGTCCCCAATGTCCCCAAATCTCTTAAAATGTCCCCAAAACCCCCAAAATCCTCCAAATCCCCACAATCCCCCAAACGTCCCCAATGTCCCCAATGTCCCCAAACCCTCAATGTCCCGCAGATGCCCCAAATCCCCAAAATGTCCCCAAATGTCCCCAACCCCCCCAATGTCCCCAGTGTCCCTAAATGTCCCCAGTGTCCCCAATCCCATGAATGTCCCGAATGTCCCCAAATCCTTCCAGTGTCCCCAAAATCCCTTCAATGTCCCCAATGTCCCCAAATCCCCCACAATGTCCCCAATGTCCCCATTAATGTCCCCAACCCCTCAATGTCCCATTGCTATCCCCAATCCTCCCAAATGTCCCCAATGTCCCCAAATCCCCTCACTGTCCCCAATGTCCCCTTTAATTGTCCCCAATGTCCCCAAAGTCCCCAATAATGTCCCCAACATCCCCAATGTCCTCGGTCCCAAAATGTCCCCAAATCCCCCCAGTGTCCCCAAATCCCCCAAATGTCCCCAATGTGCCCCAAATGTCCCTAATGTCCCCATTAATGTCCCCAACATCCCCAGTGTCCCCAGTTCCTCTAATGTCCCTAATGTCCCCAGGTGTCCCCAGTGTCCCCAACCCCCTAATGGTCCCCAATGTCCCAATGTCCTAATGTCCCTAGTGTCCCCAGTGTCCCCCCGGTAACCCTTAGTGTCCCCCAATGTCCTTCAGTGTCCCCAGTGTCCCCAATGTCCCCCAGGCATCCCAGTGTCCCCAAGTAGCCCCTTAGTGTCCCCTTAATGTCCCTTAGTGTCCCTCATCAACTTCAGTGTCCCCAGGGTCTCTCTGCTGTCGTCCCCGTTTGTGTCCCTGCAGGAGTTTGGCCAACAACAACCTGGAGTCACTGCCCAGGGAGCTCTTCAGGGACCTGGGGACACTGCGGCACCTGTGGGTGACACTGGGGACACCTTGGGGACATTGGGGACATTGGGGACATCGGGGACAGTGGGGACACTGAGACACCTGTGGGTGACATTGGGGACACTGGGGACACTGGGGACACTGAGACACCTGTGGGTGACACCTTGGGGACACTGGGGGTACATTGGGGACAGTGGGGACATTGGGGGGACATTGGGGACATTGGGGACAGTGAGACACCTTGGGGACATTGGGGACATTGGGGACTTTGGGGACATTTGGTGACACTTTGGTGACATTTAGGGACATTTGGTGACATTTGGTGACATTTGGGGACATTTGGTGACATTTGGGGACATTTTTCCCAGGGATGTCCGTGGGAACCCCTGGCGCTGTGACTGCGCCCTGCGCTGGCTCCATTGGGGACATTTGGTGACATTTGGTGACATTTTTGGGACATTTTGGTGACATTTATCCCAGGGATCTCCGTGGGAACCCCTGGCGCTGTGACTGTGCCCTGCGCTGGCTCCATTGGTGACATTTGGTGGGACATTTGGTGGGACTGGGATAAACCCCTGGGCTGTGACTGCGCGCTGGCTCCATTGGGACATTTGGTGACATTTGGTGACATTTGGGGACATTTATCCCAGGGAAAATGGGAACCCCTGGCGCTGTGGGACGCCCTGGCTGGCTCCATTGGTGACATTTGGTGACATTTGGTGACATTTATCCCAGGGATCTCCGCGGGAACCCCTGGCGCTGTGACTGCGCCCTGCGCTGGCTCCATTGGTGACATTTGGTGACATTTGGTGACATTTGGTGACATTTATCCCAGGGATCTTTGGGGAACCCCTTGGCGCTATGACTGGCTCCATTGGTGACATTTGGTGACATTTGGTGACATTTGGTGACATTTGGTGACATTTATCCCAGGGATCTCCGCGGGAACCCCTGGCGCTGTGACTGCGCCCTGCGCTGGCTCCATTGGTGACATTTGGTGACATTTGGTGACATTTGGTGACATTTATCCCAGGGATCTCCGCGGGAACCCCTGGCGCTGTGACTGCGCCCTGCGCTGGCTCCATTGGTGACATTTGGTGACATTTGGTGACATTTGGTGACATTTGGTGACATTTATCCCAGGGATCTCCGCGGGAACCCCTGGCGCTGTGACTGCGCCCTGCGCTGGCTCCTGGCCTGGGGCGCCGCCCGCCCCTCCCCCCCCGAGGGCCACTGCCGGGCGCCCCTCCCCCACCTGGGCACCGCCCTGGCCGCGCTCCGCCCCCAGATGCTCCAGTGCCAGCGGCAAGGTAACTGGGATGGACTGGGATGGACTGGGATATACTGGGGGGGAGAAAATCCGGGGGTTTTAGGGCAAAAAATGGGGATTTCAGTGTTTAAAAATGGGGTTTTAGAGAGGAAAAACGCGACTGGGTTATACTGGGAGGGACTGGGAGGGAGAAAATCCAGGGGTTTTAGGGTGAAAAATGGGGATTTAAGGGTTAAAAATGGGGATTTTTAGGGGGAAAATGGGACTGGGTTATACTGGGAGGGGACTGGGTTATACTGGGATGAACTGGGATGGACTGGGAGGGGGTGGATGGAAAAAAATCCGGGGATTTTAGGGTTAAAAATGGGGATTTAAGGGGGAAAATGGGACTGGGTTATACTGGGAGGGGACTGGGTTATACTGGGATGGACTGGGAGGGACTGGGAGGGAGAAAATCCGGGTTTTTGGCAAAAAATGGGGATTTTAGGGTTAAAATGGGGATTTTAGGGTTAAAAATTGGGGTTTTAGAGAGGAAAAGGCAACTGGGATGGACTGGGAGGGACTGGGGGGAAAAATCCGGGGGTTTTAGGTATAAAAATGGGGATTTAGGGGTTAAAATTGGGAATTTTAGAGGGGAAAATGGGACTGGGTTATACTGGGAGGGGACTGGGACATACTGGGATGGACTGGGACATACTGGGAGGGACTGGGATGGACTGGGGGGAGAAAAATCTGGGGGTTTTAGGGCTGAAAATGGGGACTTAAGGGTTAAAAATGGGGGTTTAAGGTTAAAAATGGGGATTTTGGGAGGGGAAAATGGGACTGGGTTATACTGGGATGGACTGGGAGGGACTGGGAGGAAAAAATCCGGGGATTTTGGGGAAAAAATGGGGATTTTAGGGTTAAAATTTGGGGTTTTAGAGAGGAAAAGGAGACTGGGTTATACTGGGATGTACTGGGAGGGACTGGGACAAACTGGGATGGACTGGGGGAAGAAAATCCAGGGGTTTTAGGGTGAAAAATGGGGATTTTAGGGGTTAATCATGGGGGTTTTAGGGGTTAATCATGGGGGTTTTAGAGGGGAAAATGGGACTGGGAAGGACTGGGTTGTACTGGGAGGGACTGGGAGTTGAGAATTTAACTGGTCTAGGTGAAAAATTGGGATTTTGGGGTCAGAACCGGGGATTTTAGGGGTTTAAAATAGGGATTTTAGGAGGGAAAATGGGACTGGGTTGTACTGGTTTGTACTGGGATATACTGGGTTATACTGGGAGGGACTGGGAGGGAACTGGGGAGGGACTGGGAGGAGGAAATGGGGATTTTGGGGTGAAAATGGGGATTTAAGGGTTAAAATGGGGATTTTAGGGGTGGAAATGGGACTGGGAGAGACTGGGACAAACTGGGGGGAAGGGAGAAAATCTCAGGGGTTTGGGATAAAATGGGGATTTTAGGGGTAAAATTGGGAATTTCAGGGTTAATAATGGGGCTGATAGCGGGAAATGGGACTGGGATGGACTGGGACAAACTGGGAGGGAACTGGGATGGACTGGGAGGGACTGGGGGGAGAAAATTGTGGGGGTTTGGGGGTGAGAAATGGGGATATTTGAGTTAATGGGATTTAAGGGTTAATAATGGAGATTTTATAAGGGAAAATGGGACTGGGAGGGGACTGGGATGTACTGGGATATACTGGGAGGGACTGGGGGGAAAAATCTTGGGGGTTTTGGGGCAAAAAATGGGGATTTAAGGGTTAAAAATGGGGATTTTAGGGTTAAAAATGGGGATTTTAAGAGGGAAAATGGGACTGGGTTATACTGGGAGGGGACTGGGTTATACTGGGAGGGACTGGGAAGGGACTGGGTTATACTGGGATATACTGGGAGGGACTGGGATGGACTGGGAGAAAAATCCGGGGGTTTTGGGGTGAGAAATGGGGATTTTAGTGGGGGAAATGGGACTGGGATGGACTGGGAGGGACTGGGACAAACTGGGAGGGACTGGGACATACTGGGACAAACTGAGAGGGACTGGGACAGAATGGGACAAGCTGGGAGGGACTGGGACAAGCTGGGAGGGACTGGGACAAACTGGGGGGAAAAATGCAGGGATTTTTGGGACAAAATGGGGATTTTAGGGTTAAAATTTGGGGATTTTAGAGGGGAAAATGGGACTGGGTTATACTGGTTTGTACTGGGATGGACTGGGAGGGAACTGGGGAGAAAACCGGGGGATTTTAGGGAAAAAAAAAAATGGGATTTGGGGGGAGAAATGGGACTGGGTTATACTGGGATGGACTGAGAGGGTCTCAGAGGAGAAAATTTGGGGGTTTAGGTCAAAAAAGGGGATTTTAGGGTTAAAAATGGGGATTTAAGGGTTAATCATGGGGGTTTTAGAGGGGAAAATGGGACTGGGAGGGGACTGTGAGGGACTGGGTTGTACTGGGAGGGACTGGGAGTTGAAAATTTAACTGGTCTAGGTCAAAAATTGGGATTTTTGTGGGTCAAAAACGGGGATTTAAGGGTTAAAAATGGGGATTTTGGGAGGGAAAACGGGACTGGGTTGTACTGGTTTGTACTGGGATGCACTGGGTTATACTGGGAGGGACTGGGAGGGAACTGGGAGGGACTGGGAGGGGAGAAAATCCGGGGGTTTTAGGGTTAAAAATTGGGATTTAAGGGTTAAAAATTGGGATTTTAGGCGTGGAAATGGGACTGGGTTATACTGGGATGGACTGGGAAGGGACTGGGTTATACTGGGATATACTGGGAGGGACTGGGATGGACTGGGGAGAAAAATCCGGGGGTTTTGGGGTGAGAAATGGGGATTTTAGGGGGGAAAATGGGACTGGGACGGACTGGGAGGGACTGGGACAAACTGGGACAAACTGGGAGGGGCTGGGACAGAATGGGACAAACTGGGAGGGACTGGGACAAACTGGGGGGAAAATGCGGGGATTTTGGGACAAAATGGGGATTTTGGGGTTAAAAATTGGGGATTTAATAGGGAAAATGGGACTGGGTTATACTGGTTTGTACTGGTTTGTACTGGGATGGACTGGGGAAGGAAATCCGGGGATTTTGGGGTGAAAAACGGAGATTATAGAGCTGAACATGGGACTGGGTTATACTGGTTTGTACTGGTTATACTGGGATGGACTGGGGAAAAATCTTGGGGTTTTTAGGGAAAATGGGGATTTTAGGGGGAAATGGGACTGGTTTGTACTGGGTTGGACTGGGTTGGACTGGTTTGGACTGGGTTATACTGGGGAGAAAATTTGGGGGTTTTGGGTGAAAATGGGGATTTTATAGGGAAAATGGGGATTTAAGGGTTAAAATGGGATTTTTAGAGAGGAAAACAGGACTGGGAGGGGACTGGGTTATACTGGGATGTACTGGGATGTACTGGGATTTACTGGGAGGGACTGGGAGGGACTGGGGAGACAATCCAGGCATTTTGGGGTTAAAATTGGGGATTTTGGGGTAGCACTGGGACTGGGGGGGCTGGGAGTGTCCCCAGCTGTCCCCCAGGGATGTGAGGGGGATGTCCCCAGGCTGTCCCCAATGTCCCCAATGTCCCTAAGTTGACCCCATGTCCCTGGGCTGTCCCCAAGCTGTCCCTGGGGCTGTCCCTGGCTGTGTCCCCATGTCCCTCAGGTTGTGTCCCCAAGCTGTCCCCAATGTCCCCAAGCTGTCCCCATGTCCCTGGGTCTGTTCCCGTGTCCCTGGAGCTGTCCCTGGCTCTGTCCCCAGTGTCCCCAAGCTGTCCCCAGTGTCCCCAAGCTGTCCCTGGCTGTGTCCCCAATGTCCCCAAGCTGTCCCCAAGCTGTCCCCAGTGTCCCCAAGCTGTCCCCAAGCTGTCCCCAATGTCCCCAAGCTGTCCCCATGTCCCCAGAGCTGCCGCCATTCCAGTCGCTGCCGTTCTCGTCCCTCGGCGCGGAGCCGGTGGCGCTTGGGGACAGGGACACAGGGACAGCCCCGCGGCGTTCGTGGCTGTGTCCCCAAGCTGTCCCCAATACCCCCAAGCTGACCCCAATATCCCCAAGCTGTCCCTGGCTGTGTCCCCAATGTCCCCAAGCTGTCCCCAATGTCCCCAATGTCCCCAATGTCCCCAAGCTGTCCCCAATGTCCCCAATGTCCCCATGTCCCCAGAGCTGCGGCTGTTCCAGTCCCTCCCTTTCTCGTCCCTCGGCGCGGAGCCAGTGGCCCTTGGGGACAGGGACAGCCCCGCGGTGTTCGTGGCTGTGTCCCCAAGCTGTCCCCAGTGTCCCCAATGTCCCCAGAGCTGCGGCCGTTCCAGTCGCTGCCGTTCTCGTCACTGGGCGCGGAGCCGGTGGCCCTTGGGGACAGGGACAGCCCCGCGGTGTCCCTGGCTCTGTCCCCAATGTCCCCAAGCTGTCCCTGGCTGTGTCCCCGTGTCCCTGGGGCTGTGTCCCCAAGCTGTCCCCAATGTTCCCCAAGCTGTCCCTGGCTGTGTCCCCAATGTCCCCAATGCCTCCAAGATGTCCCCAATGTCCCCAGAGCTGCGGCCGTTCCAGTCGCTGCCGTTCTCGTCGCTGGGCGCGGAGCCAGTGGCCCTTGGGGACAGGGACAGGCAGGTTCTGAAAGCCGGGCGCTGGGAAATGCATATGCGGCTGATGGAGTGGGACCAGCTCGGGGGCAGGTTCCGGGCCCAGAGCGTCGTCAACGGTGAGGGAAACTTAGGGGAAAAACGGGGAAATTGGGAAAAAATGGGGGGAAAAAGGGGGAAAAAATATGGGAAAAAAAGGGGAAAAACAAAGGAAAAATGGGGAAATACAAAGGAAAAATGAGAGGGAGGTTCTGGGGCCCCAGAGCATCGGGTCAACAGTGAGGGAAATTGGGGAAAAAATGGGAAATTGGGAAAAATGAAAAAAATGGGAAAAATGGGGAAAAAAAGGGAAAAAATATGGGAAAAAATGGGGAAAAACAGAGGAAAAATGGGGAAATGAGGGAAAAATATGGGGGAGGTTCCGGGCCCAGAGCATCTTCAACGGTGAGAGAAATTGGGGGAAAAACAGGGAAATTGGGAAAAATGGGGGAAAATGGGAAAACGGGGGAAAAATGGGGAAAAACAAAGGAAAAATGAGAGGGAGATTCTGGGCCCAGAGCATCGTCAGTGGTGAGAGAAATTGGGGGGAAATGGGGAAATTGGGAAAAATGGGGAAAATGGGAAAAACGGGGAAAAAAAGGGGAAAAAAAGGGGGGGGGGAAGGGAAAATGGAGAAAAACAAAGGAAAAATGGGGAAATACAAACGAAAAATGAGAGGGAGGTTCCGGGCCCAGAGCATCGTCAGTGGTGAGAGAAACTGGGGGGGAAATGGGAAAAAAGGGGAGAAATGGGGAAAATGAGGGAAATCGGGGAAAAAAAGGGAAAATGGAGGAAAATGGAGGGGAAAATGGGGGTAAATGATGAAAACATGGGAAAAAACAGGGGGAAAATGGGGTGGGAGGGGGAGCAGCTCAGGGGGGGTTCTGGGCCCAGAGCATCATCAACGGTGAGAGAAATTGGGGGGAAAATGGGGAAATTGGGAAAAAATGGAGAAAAATGGAAAAATGGGGAAAAAAACAGGGACAAAATGGAGAAAAACAAAGGAAAAACGAGAAATGAGGGAAAAATATGAGGGAGGGTCCGGGCCCAGAGCGTCGTCAGTGGTGAGAGAAATTGGGGGGAAAAACTAGGAAATTGGGAAAAATGGGGGAAATTGGGAAAAATGGGGAAAAAAAGGGAAAAACAGGGGAAAATTGGGGAAAAACAAAGGAAAAATGGGGAAATAGAAAGGAAAAATGAGAGGGAGGTTCTGGGCCCAGAGCATCATCAACGGTGAGAGAAATTGGGGGAAAAAATGGGGAAATTGGGAAAATTGGGGAAAATGGGGAAAAACAAAGGAAAAATGGGGAAATAGAAAGGATAAATGAGAGGGAGGTTCAGGGGGCCCAGAGCGCTATTGTCAACTGTGAGAGAGAATTGGGGGGAAAAACGGGAAATTGGAAAAAATGGGGAAAATGGGGAAAAATGGGGAAAAAAGGGGGAAAATGGGGAAAAACAAAGGAAAAATGGGGAAATACAAAGGAAAATGGGAAAACAAAGGAAAATGGGAAAAACAAAGGAAAATTAGAGGGAGGTTCTGGGCCCAGAGCGTCGTCATTGGTGAGAGAAATTGGGGAAATGGGGAAATTGGGAAAAATGTGGAAAATGGGAAAAGGGGAAATTGGAAAAAAAATGGGAAAAATGGGGAAAAACAAAGGAAAATGGGGAAATAGAAAGGAAAATGAGAGGGAGGAGGGGCCCAGAGCGTCCAAACTGTGAGAAAACTGGGGGAAATGGGGAAATTGGGAAAAAAAAATGGGGAAAAATGGGAAAAAAAGGGGAAAAATGGGAAAAAAAAGGAAAAATGGGGAAAAACAAAGGAAAAATGGGGAAATAGAAAGGATAAATGAGAGGGAGGTTCTGGGCCCAGAGCATCATCAACAGTGAGAGAAATTGGGGGGAAAAACGGGGAAATTGGAAAAAATGGAGAAAATGGGGAAAAAATGGGGAAAAAAGGGGGAAAATGGGGAAAAACAAAGGAAAAATGGGGAAATACAAAGTAAAAATTAGAGGGAGGTTCTGGGCCCAGAGCATCGTCAATGGTGAGAGAAATTGGGGGCGAAATGTGGAAATTGGGAAAAAATGGGGAAAATGGGAAAAACGGAGAAATTGGGAAAAAATGGGAAAAATGGGGAAAAACAAAGGAAAAATGGGGAAATAGAAAGGAAAAATGAGAGGGAGGTTCTGGGCCCAGAGCATCGTCAACTGTGAGAGAAACTGGGGGGGAAATGGGGAAATTGGGAAAAATGGGGGGAAATGGGAAAACGGGGGAAAATGGGAAAATGGGGGGAAAATGGAAAATGTGGAAAAAAAAAAGGGGGAAATGGGGTGGGGTGGGGAGCAGCTCTGGGGCAGGTTCTGGGGCCCAGAGCTCCAGAGTCAATGGTGAGAGAAATTGGGGAAGGGAAATTGGAAAAATGAGGAAAATGGGAAAAATGGGGGGAAAAAGGAGGAAAAAACAGGGGAAAATGGGGAAAAACAAAGGAAAAATGGGGAAATACAAAGGAAAAATGAGAGAGCGGCTCCGGGCCCGGAGCGTCATCAACAGTGAGAGAAATTGGGGGCAAAACTGGGAAAAAAGGGGAGAAATGGGAAAAATCGGGGAAAATAGGGAAAAATTGGGGAAAAATTTGAAAAAACAGGGGAAATTTGGGAAAAAAGAGGGGGAAAATGGGGTGGGAGTGGGAGCAGCTCTGGGGGAGGTTCTGGGCCCAGAGCATCGTCAACAGTGAGGGAAATTGGGAGAAAACAGGGAAATATGGAAAAATGGGAAAAATGCTGAAAAAATGGAAAGAACGGGGAGAAAATTGTGAAAAATGGGAAAAAATGGGGGAAATAATGGGGGAAAATGGGGGGAAATGGGGGGGAGGTTCTGGGTGCCAACTGTCATCAACGGTGAGAGAAAATGGGGAAAAAGGGGAAATTGGGAAAAAATGAGGTAAAAAATGAAAAAAATGAGAGGAAAACGGAGTAAAATGGGGAAAATGGGGAAGAACAAACAAAAAATGAGAGGGAGGTTCTGGGCACAAAGCGGCATCAACAGTGAGAGAAACAGGGGAAAACGGGAAATTGGGGAAAAGGAAAATGGAAAAAAATGCGGAAAAAGTAGGAAAATGGGGAAATGGGGAAAATGGGAAAAACAGGAGGAAAATGGAGGAAAATGGGGAAAAATAGGGAAAAATGTGGGAGAGGTTCTGGGGCCCAGAGCATGGTCAACAGTGAGAGAAACTGGGGGAAAACGGGGAAATTGGGAAAAATGGGTGAAATAGGGGAAAATGCTGAAAAAACAGAAAGAACGGGGATAAAATGGTGAAAAATGGAAGAAAAATGGGGAAATAATGGGGAAAATGGGGGAGATTCTGGGTGCCCACTGTCATCAACAGTGAGAGAAACCAGGGAGAAAAATGGGGAAATTGGGAAAAAAAAACGGGGGAAAATGGAAAAAAAAAGGGGGAAATGGGAAAACAAAGGAAAAACGGGAAAATGAGGGAAAAAATATGGGGAGGGTTCTGGGGCCCAGAGAAAATTAAACGGTGAGAGAAACTGGGAAAAAAATGGGGAAATTGGGAAAAATGAGGAAAATGGGAAAAAATGGGGAAAAAGGGGGAATCCAGGGGAAAACAAAGAAAAAATGGGAAAATACAAAGGAAAATGAGAGAGGTCCCAAGGGCCTGATCAGCATCAATAGTGAGAGAAATTGGGAAAAATGGGAAAAAAAAGGGGAGAAATGGGAAAATGGGGAAAATAGGGAAAATTGGGGAAAATTTTGAAAAACAGGGGAAATTTGGGGGGAAAAAGAGGTCCCATCAAAAATGGGGTAATGGGAGCAGTTCTGGGGGAGGTTCTGGGCCCAGTCATCATCAAGTGGAGGGAAATTGGGAGAAAACAGGAAATTGGGAAAAATGGGGAAAATGGGAACCATTGGGGAAATGGGGAAAAGTCCCCAAAAAACAGGGAAAAATGGGGAAATACAAAGGAAAAAGGGAAATCCCAAAAGGAAAAATGAGAGGGAGGTGGGGCCCAGAGGTCATCAACAGTGAGGGAAATTGGGAAATGGGGAAATTGGGAAAATGGGGAAAATGGAAAAAAATGGGGAAATGGGAAAAAAAAACAGGGAGAATGGGGGGAGGGGAGCAGTTCAGGGAAGGTTCCGACCCAGAGCAGGGTTGTCAACGGGGAGAGAGAAAATGGGGGAAAAACTAGGGAAATTGGGAAAAAATGGAGAAAATGGGGAAAATGGGGGAAATGGGGAAAAAAAAAGGGAAAATGGGAAAAACAAAGGAAAATGGGGAAATACAAAGGAAAATGAGAGGGAGGTTCTGGGGCCCAGAGCATCCCAATGGTGAGAGAACTGAGGAAAAATGGGAAAAAAGGGGAGAAATTGGAAAATGGGGGAAATAGGGAAAATTGAGGAAAATTTGAAAAAAACGGGAAAATGGGGAAAAAACAGGGGAAAATGGGGTGGGAGGGGAGCAGCTGGGGGAGGTTCAGGACCCAGAGCGTCATCAATGGTGAGAGAAATTGTGGGAAAAACGGGAAATTGGGGAAAGTGGGGGGGGAAGGGGAAAATGGAAAACAACGGGAAAAATGGGACAACAAAGGAAAAAGGCAATGGGAGTAAATGGGGAAAATAATTAAAATTGGGGGCTCCAATGTCCCCACTCAATTAGAAAAAGGGGGAGGGAAAATGGGGAGGTCCCATCAATTAAAAATGTTGAGGGAAGTGGGGAAAAGGGGGCCCCCAACATCTCCAATGTCGTAATGTCCCCAACATCCAATGTGGTCCCCAAGGAAATGGTCTCCAATGAGGTCTCCAATGGGGGGAAGGTTGGGGAAAATCTGGGGAGTGTTAGGTATCCCCTTAAACAGGTCCCATGTCCCCCAACATTCCAATGTCCCTAACATCTCCAAGGTCCCAATCACCCCAATGTCCCTAATGTCCAGGTCCCCAAGGTCCCATCACCCGTCTGCAATGTCCCCATCCTGTAATGTCCCAATGTCCCCTAAGGTCCCTGCACCATCCCCAACATCACCCTCCAATGTCCCCAAGGTCTCCCACTGTCCCCAAGGCTCATTACCCCAACATCTCCAAATGTCCCCAATGTCCCCAAGTTCCAATGTCCCCAAGGTCCCAATGCCCCAAGATCCCAAATGTCCAACCCTGATGTCCCAACGCCCCCAATGTCCCCAAGGTCTCCAATGTCCCCTCTATCCCCAAGGTCTCATCACCCCAACATCTCCAATGTCCCCAATGTCCCCAACATGCAGGCTCCTCCCAGTGTCCCCATGTTGACCCAAACATCCCCATGGTGGGCCTCAACATCTCCTCCATGTCCCTAATGTCCCAACCTCCAATGTCCCCAAGTCCCAGCAGCAATGTCCCCAAGTGTCTCCCCAGTGTGCCCAGTGCCCCAACCCAATGTCCCCAAGGTCTCATCACCCCAAGGTCTCCAATGTCCCCAAGGTCTGCAATGTCCCTGCTGGTCCCAACATCCCCAATGTCCCAATGTCCCAAACATCCCAAGGTCTCAATATCCCCAAGGTCCCCAGTGTCCCAGGCTCCAATGTCCCTGAGGTCTTTCCAATGTCCCAACCCCATGGTCTCATCTGGAGCTGCTGGTCTGCAGTCTCCATCACCCCAACACTCCAGGGCAGGAGGCCCAGGTGTCCCAGTGTCCTGAGCGCGGATCGCCCCTAACATCTCCCGACACGCGTAATGTCCCCAAGGTTCCAATTCCCCAAGGTTCATCCTGGTTCCTGAGTCTCACCAGGTGTCCCAGGGTCCATGGAGGAATGTCCCCAGTGTCGGGGAGCTCCGGGGCCGCTGGTTGCAGCGCTGGGGTTGGAGGCCCCAGGTGTCCAGCGGGCGGTCATAGTCTCCCCGCGGGCACTGGAGGGCGAAGTTTCTGTGGTTATGGGGGTCCATCAAGGTCATGGAGTTCCATCAAGGTCATGGGGTCATGTGGTTATGGGGGTCCATCAAGGTCATGTGGTTATGGGGGTCCATCAAGGTCATGGGGTTATGGGGGTCCATCAAGGTCATGGAGTTCCATCAAGGTCATGGGGTCCATTAAGGTTGTGGGGTCCATCAGGGTCATGGGGTTCCATCAGGGTCATGGAGTTCCATCAAAGTCATGGGTCATCGGTTATGGGGGTCCATCATGGTCATGTGGGCTATGGGGGTCCATCAAGGTGGGGTCATGGGGTTATGGGGTCCATCATGGTTATGGGGTTGTGGAGGTCGATTATGGTTATGGGGATCCATGGGGTCCAACAAGGTTTATGGGGTCATGGGGTCCAGGGTCAAGGTAATGGGGTTATGGAGGTCATCATGGTTGTATATGGTTATGAGGGGTCCATCAAGGTTATGGGGTTATGGGGTTATAGGCGTCATCATGGTTATGGGGTTATGGAGGTCCATCAAGGGTCATGGGGTTATGGGGGTCCATCATGGTTATGTGGGGTTATGGGGTCCATCATGGTCATGGGTCATGGAGTTATGGGGTCCAGGGGGTTCATGTGGTCATGTTCCATCAAGGTCATGGGTCATGTGGGGTTGTGGGGGGTCCATCAAGGCTGCGGGTTCATCGTGAGGTTATGGGGGGTCCATGAAGTTATGGGGTTATGGAGTTCCAACAAGGTCATGGGGTCATGTGGGGGGTCCATCATGGTTATGGGGGGTTATGGAGGTCCATCAAGGTCAAGTGGAGTTCCATCAAGGTCATGGGGTCATTGAGAGGGGTCCATCAATATGTATTTGGGGGTCCATCAAGGTCATGTGGTTATGGGGGTCCATCAAGGTCATGGAGT
>JALJVW010002212.1:0-46424 GCA_024865655.1 Emberiza elegans
CCTCCTGCTGCCTCCTCTCAGTGCCTGTGGCTGCTCATCCTCCTGACAGCTGCTGAGCTTTCTGCAAAATGGTTTTGTATCTCCAGTAACCTCTATCGGAACTCTCTCAAAGATAATCTCCATGCTAAAATGTATATTCCACATTTCCCAGATGTTCCTTGTTCCTCCTCCCTGTGCTCACAGGGTGCCCTCCCAGCCCTCATCCCAGAGCCGGTCCCTGTCCTGGCCTGCAGTGTCCAATGGCGCCCCAGGCGGGCAGGGGCCGGTAGCTCCATCGGGCCGGGCAGCGGCCGGGCGTCCCAGAGCCTCCTGGGGGCGGGGGCGCTGCATGCCCTGCCCGGGCTGGTGGGGTCAGGCAGCGCCTGGCTGAGCCCTGGCTGCCCCACAGCCCCGGCCCGGCCCCAGCTCCCCCACAGGCCCCCAGTCTGTGCTCCCTGGTCCCACACCCCGCGCCTGGTTCTGCCACTGCCCCCCACAGAGAAACCCCCCGAAACCCTGATCTCCTTGTTTTCCTCTTCTGGAAACTGGGGATACATATGATCTGAATCAGCTGACAAGTTTTGAGGCTAAGACCCTGCTGATAAACATCCCAATCCTCAGTATTTTTCTCTTCCTCCTCTTTTCCATCATCCTTTTCCTTCCCACATAGATTCCTCCTTATTCTTCCTGCCATAACCATGTTGCTGCACATTCCTCTTCACCCAATCCCTTTGCAGCACGCCAACACCATCCATGCCCTGTTGTCCAAATGCGAGGGGAATTTGGGATGGTGGGAGTGGGGCAGCGCCAAGGCTGGGCCCCCCCGTGCTGTCCTGGCGGGAGCGGCTGCAGTGGGGACCAAGTGCGGGTGGAGCGGCCGAGAGCCCAGCGCTGCCCCAGCCCGGCCTGCCCCAGCTCCATCCCTGCCCCTGCTGTGGGATGCTGTGGGTTTGGGGGGAACAGGGAGCTGGCAGTGGATCCTGGGCCTGGGGCAGGAGGAGAAGGGAATGAGAAGCAGGGTTGAGGAACAAAAGGGTCAAATGATGCACGTGGGAGGAGAAAGTTGGATTTTGCAGAAGTGGAATAGCAGGAGGAAGAGGAGTCTGAGGAAGAGTAGGGACACAGGAGAAGGAACAGGAAGAGGAAGCAGCACAAGGTTCCACCTGTCCCTGTATCTGCAGCCTCTGACCCCAGCCCCAGGAGTGTTGCCCCCCCCACATGCAGCAGGTGACCAGGGAGGGGGATCAATTGATTTCCTGGGGGTCAGTCTTGGTGTTTTTGAGCTTTATTGGGCTACTTGTTGGTGCTTAGATTGTTTGGGGGGCTGAATCTTTATATTTGGAGGGGCTTTTGTTGAATCTTGATGTTTGGGGAGTTTTTGGTCTATGTCTTGATGTTTGGAGAATTTTTGTGCTGAATCTTGGTGTTTTGGAGGTTCTTACATACACAAGATTCCCAATGACTTAATGAGATGAACTTGGGCAAGGAGCAACTCCCAGGCCAAGGCACTCTCTTTTTGTTTTTTACCCATACCAGGATTTTTATTCCCAAGCTGTGGCCGGATGGAGGAGGAGGAAAAGCCCCAGAGATCCCTCACGAGGAGGGCTGCAAACCCAGCCCAGGGAGCTGCGGGGGAAAGAGCCCCCTGAGCCAGCAAGGCGGCCGGAGATCCAGCCAGAGCTCAGAGCTGGTGGAGAAGCCTCATGGCAGGGAAAAGCCACACAAGTGCTTGGAATGTGGGAAGAAGTTCAGCCGGAGCTTAGACCTGATCCAGCACCAGGTGATCCACACTGGGGAACAGCCCTATGAGTGTGAGGAATGTGGGAAGCGTTTCAGCTGGAGTTCCAACCTGAGGCGGCACCAGAGGATCCACACTGGGGAGAGGCCCTTTGAGTGTGAGGAGTGTGGGAAGAGCTTCAGCCAGAGCTCCAACCTGATCCAACACCAGAGGATCCACACTGGGGAGAAGCCCTTTGAGTGTGGGGAATGTGGGAAGTGCTTCAGCCAGAGCTCTGGCCTGAGGAAACATGAGAGGATCCACACTGGGGAAAAACCCTATGAGTGTGGGGAGTGTGGGAAGAGCTTCAGCATCAAGTGCCAGCTGACGGAACACCAGAAGATCCACACTGGGGAAAAGCCCTACAAGTGTGGGGAATGTGGGAGGAGCTTCAGAGGAAGCTCGGCCCTGATTCGGCACCAGGTGATCCACACGGGGGAACGGCCCTACACCTGCTTGGAATGTGGGAAGAGCTATGGGTGGCCCACTGACCTGAGAAAACACCAGCGCACCCACACTGGGGAGAAGCCCTACAAGTGTCCCCAGTGTGGGAAGAGGTTTCACAGGAGCTCCGATCTCACCCAAAAAACATGAGCGGATTCACACAGAGGAGAGGCCCTTCCGCTGCCCCGACTGTGGGAAGGGCTTTGATCCAAAGCTAAACTCCACCCTCACCCTGCACCAGCGCATCCACACTGGGAGAGGCCCCACGAGTGTGGGGGAGTGTGGGATGAGATTCTCATCAGAGCTCAGTCTTGACCTCGACACCAACGGAGGCGCCACTGAGGGAAGCCCTGTGAGTGCCCTGAGTGTGGGAAGAGCTTTGTGTGCTCCTCCAGCTCCATCCCCCATGGAGGATCCGTGTTGGATGATCCCCAGTGACCCTCGTTGGGCAGAGCCCTGGTGATCTGTGGTCCTGGTGATCCAAGTTGGAAGGCATCTGGCTGGGGGGCTCCACATCTTCCTGGTTCCCTGAGGGTACCTAGATAAACCCAGCAGCAGGAACATCCATCAGGACGTAGGCCAGCAATGGGAATTCCTTGGGAAGAGCAAATTTGTCGAATTTCAACCCCATAAAATCTTTTGCATTCAGTCTTATCTTCTGGTGACACCAAGGAGTACTGAATGGTCCCTGAGGTATATTCTGGGTTGACTGTTTGGTGCTTGTATCCCCAGTCTGTTCTGTTTGTGCTGAATAATAAGTTTTGTACCTTCAAGACTTGTCCTGAGAGTGAAGGGGGAGAGAAAGTTTGTTTTCATTGGGCCCATCTGCAGAGTTTGTTTTCAGACACTGCACTCACTCCTCCACATTCCTGCTCCTGGACTGTGTTGTCTGTGGATGGACAGACAGCAGGACAGAGCTCTCCTTTGCTTTTAGTTAGTTTTAGCTAGCTGAACCAAACAAGAGCAACAAGAGGTTTTATTGTTTAATATTGTTTAGATTTTATTGTTTAATAAACAGTTTTTTCCACTTTTCTCCAAGGAGGTATTTTATTTTTCCTGAACCATTTGGGGGAGGGGCCTCTTTTTTTCTAGAGGAACTCCCTCCAGGGTTCTCTCCCAAATTTGCCCTGAACCAGGACAAGGTCTTTTCCAACCTCAGGGATTCCACTATTTTGATTTCCTATTGCCCAAGGGTGTCTTCTGCAGCCAAATGGTGAAAAACTGGGGAAAAGGCCAAGATTTTAGAGACAGTGGGATAGAAACTCCACAAAAAGGGTTTTTCCCTTCTACCTAAGCAGTGGATCCTCAGCTGGTATGGACAAGGAAATCCTTTTCTTTTGGCCTTGATTTTGTTTTCATTTCTCTTTATCCCTTTAAAATATCCAATATTGAGGTAAAACCAGACATTGAACTAAGACGTGGGTATGGTCATGGTAGGACACATGGACGCAGGAGAGTGACTTGGGGACACATGGATATGAACAGGGATGGGGCCATTTGTGGGGACATGGGGGGACACGGACATGGATGGAGATGTGAAGGACAATGACAGGGATGGAAACGTGGTGGGGAGACAGCCATGGGTGAGGACATGGCGGGACATGGGCAGTGACATGTGGGGACATGGCCATGGCCAGTGTCATGGGGGGAAGATGTGGGGGATGCTGGGTTGGAGGGGGTTGAGGGTTCCTGGGAGGGACTTGGGGCTTCCTGAGGCCTTTGGGGATCCCAGGCCGAGCAGCTCCGGCTGTGCTGGGAGACCCTGGGGGAGGCTCTGGGGCAGCTGCTCAAGGACCCCCTGACCTGGAGCCCCAGCCGGGCGTTGGGCTCCTGGAAGGGGATGAACCTCCTTGTCCCCAGGAGGGAAATCCCAGCACCCCCAGGGTGTCAGGGGCAGCTGAGAGGCCACAGCAGGAGGGGGAAAGCCAGAGAGAGCTGTCACTCTTCTGAGCTATGCCCAAAAGTCCCAAAACTCGGGGATTGCTCCCAGGAAAAAGCAGCCAGGAGCTGCCAGAATTGAGGGAAAGGGGGGATGTGACCCCCCAGACTGAGCAGGAGGGACCTGCATCCCCCAAAATCAAGAACAGGTATGAGGGCTGGGGCTGGAGGGACAATGGGATAGGGGCAGAAGAGCAGGGGAAAAGAAGATTCAGAGTGGGAGAGGGATGGGATCCCCAAATTGGGTTGGGAGGGTCCTTGGGTTGGGGGAATGATGGGAGAGGGGAGGGAAAGTTGGGGATGGGATAGAAAAAGGATGGTTCCATGGGGATCCCATTGTGTCCCCATCATTTGATCCCTGGAGTGATTCCCTGGAGCTCTGGAGGGGAATGGATCCGCACTGGGTGGGTTTCCAAGCCCCCTGCCCATCCCTGGGGGTCTCCTGGGAGGTTCCCTCCACCCAAATGCTGGTGGTGCTGCAGCCATGGGGGAGAGGTGGGATCTGGAGAGGATCTGGAAGGAAGAGCAATAGGAAGAGCATAGAGAGGAGGAGGATGGGGAAAAGGAGGAGCAGGAAGAGGAGGAGGAGGAGCCCCAGCAGAACCACGCATTTTCCCCACCTGCCCACTGAGTCAGCAGCTCCTGGCCCTGGCAGCATCGATCCCCCAGATCCCACAGGTGAGCAGGGAGGGGGCAGCTCACTCCAAATCCATTGGGTTTTTTTTTTTTCTTTTCAGAGGAGGGGATGTTTGGATCATGCAGGGCTCCAAAGGTGAGATGCAGATGCCCCTTTGGGGACTTGTGGAGGGTTCCTGTGCCAAACTGTCTGTACTGGCTGGGGCAGTGGTACCATTTGGGGGCACATTTGGCATATGATTGGCAGAGTGGGGAGAGCAGCAAAAGGCCAATCCCAGAGCTGAGGGATCCCAGCAGCCTGGAGGGGTGGGGGAGGCTGGAGATGAGCAGGGTCTGGGCCCATCCAACTGTGACCAGGGCAGTTACTTCTGGAGCTGTACTTGGGCAGCAGGACCAAGGGCTCTCCCATTGTTTTTCCCACAAGCCAGGATTTGTCAATCCCAAACTTTGTCTGGATGGAGCTGGAGGAGGCTGCAAGGAAAAGGAAGATGGCATGGGACACGGAGGCAGGTGAGGAGGAAGTCACTGCTCCTTTCCCCCTCTCCTCTGCTCCATGTCTCAGCCCAGCATTGCCCCTGGCTGCAGGACAACCCCACTGCTGACACCGTCCTGCCAGGGATGAATTGGTGGGATCCCTTTGTGAGAGTCTGTCCGAAATATCCCTCATCAGCCTCACAATCATCATTTGGGGACCACTGAAGAGAAGACCCCCTGTCTAGAATCTCTTGCTCTGAAGGAGAAAGTTACACATACCAAAGGCCCTGAGACCCGAGAGCACAGTGCTAAGTTATTGTTTTCACAGGTGTTGTTTGCTGTATGCTACACTGAGCCCAGTGAGAAGAAGGGGGCACCATGCCCTTTTTGCAACAACAGCCTTGGGAGCTGTCCCACCTCTAGGCCTGGCTGGATTTCTCCTGAGTTTCAGGTGGTCTCCCACAGAAGACCCTCACCTGTTTTACAACCACCGTGACAGACAGACTGAGATGTAAGGAGCCCTCCATCAAGGACTGAGACATGGAACCCCATGTGAAAAGGCCCCTCTGCTCCTTCCAAGGACTGGGACTGAAACCATGAGGGTGGGGGCAGGTGTGGGGAGGCAAGCATTGTCTGACCAAAGCGAGATGTTTGCCTGCAGGTTGTGACAGATGCTGGACCAAGAAGACAATGGCTCTCGCTTACTGCTGAGAAGATGGACTGCCTGTTACATCTATTCCTTATTGTATCTGTTTCCCCCCTCCCAATTTCCAATAGAGTTATCATAATAAAAACCTCTGAGTTAGTGAGAGACTTGAGATAAGAAAAACGTAACAGGCGGATCCTCGACTGGACTGGACCAAAGGACTCCGTCTCTACGTTTGGTAGCTCTATGGCCAGAACTTTCTCTCTCTCTTTTGTCTCTCTCTTCCTCTATCTTTTCTCTCCCTTAATCCCTCTATTGCATTTTGCTGTGGTCATTCAATAAAGGTGCATTTGTTTCGATTATCATTGCAAACCCCCTTGTACCGTGTTGGTTCTTTTTGCACCCTGAGATCAAATCCACGAACCATCAAAAAACCCATCCGTGAGGATGGATCGTGACACCCCTGAGGACCCCTCCCCAAATTTCCCCCAAAGCCCCCCAGCACCCCCAGACCCCTAGGGAAAAACCCCTCAAGTTCCCCCAGACCCTCCCCAAATCCCCCCAAACCTCCTCAAGACCCCTCCCCAAATTCCCCTCACGACCCCTCCAGGACCCCTCACCTGTCCCTGCGCCTCCTCAGCAGCTCCAGTCATCATCCCCAAAACTCTCCCAGCCAAACCCAAAGGACTCTCCAGCGCATGGAGAGCCTCCCAAACTGGCGGCTCCTTCTGGGTCCCCCAGGGGTCCAGGAGAGCTGAGGGGGGGAGGGGGCCCTTATTAACTATTCATTTGCCCGTATCATAATTTCTGTTACTTCATCCTTTGTGATTAAGGCTCGAAATGCTTTTTCTATTCCTTGTTGGAGGCTGGGTGGGATTTTGGTTTTGTAAACTATTAAGTCTCGGCTCCCTGATTGGTTGGTAATTTAATAAACCACAAACTTAAAATTTAACAGCAGTTTTAATTGAGATAAAATAATTAAATCAAATAGAATTGGTAGTTACAAACAGAAAAATTTGGCAGTGGTTCAAAAAAAACAAAACCAATGCTGACGGGAGGGCTTCCACCCTGCCCGCGGTGATTGGTTAGGATCCAGACACAACTTTATACTGAGAGCTAATACATATTCATCAATATTTCTGAGTCTCCTCCCTGATTGGTGATTGGTTGGACATCACCACCCACACATTTGGGACAGGGGGGTCTGCGTGATTGGTGCTCTTCTTGGAGGAAGGCCGGCAGGGAGGGGTCCTGAATTTGGGGACCCACGGTGATTGGATGGTTTGTTATGCAGGGGCGCTGCTATTGGCCAAAAAGTCCGGGATTTTTTTAAAGGAACATTTTATTTTTTGGGAAAAACTCTTGGATTTTTAAGGAAAATCCTTCCTGTTTTTTCAGGAGAAACATTCCCGGATTTTTTTGACCCCACATGAACCCAAACAACCCAAATAACCCCAAAACACTCCTGAAATAAACCCCAAATAACCCCAAAAAACATCCCAAACAATACCTAAAAGTCCCCAAATAACCCCAAACAAATCCAAAAAACAAAAAAAAAAAAAAAAACACCAAATTAAACCCAAAAAACCCCAAATGATTTCAAGTGCCCACCTGGAAAAAAAGAAAACCCATAAAACCAATTTATTTTTTTGACAATTTAAAAACCCAAGAACCCCAAATAATTCCAAATAAAGCCTGGCAAACCCAAATAAACCCAAATAATTCCAAATAACCCTAAATAAACAGAAATAAACCAAGTAAAACCCAAGATAAACCCCAAACAGTCCATAAAGGACCCAAATAAACCCCAAACAATCCCTAAATAAAACCATGGCACCCCAGTTCCTCCCTGTCCCCACCCCAAAACAGATCCTGACCAATCAGAGCGGGACGCATGGCCTGATGACGATCCAGTTGCTTGGCTCAAACTCAGAGCACTGGCCCCCTCAGCGATTTTCAGCCAATCAGCGCCCGGCCCCGACTCTGACTCATCAGTTGCCAGGCACAGACCAAGGCCTCTCACTGCGGTAAATAATCAGAGACCGCGCTGGGGGGTAATTTCCAGCCAATCAGGCGTGTCTCGCTGATGACTCATCAGTTGCCAGGATCGGAATTTGGGGGGGGGGGAAGGTGACCCTGGGGATGGGCTGGGGACCCCAAATTAATCCAAAACAGGGTCAGGACCCCAAAACGAAGCAGGAGGGGCCTGGAGCCCCAAAACCAAACACGGGGAGGGGATTGGGGAACGATTTCAAAGGGGACCCCAAAAGGGGATGGGACCAAAATTGAGCTGGGATTAGGATGGGACCCCCAAATTGAGGTAAATAAATTATGGGACCCCCAAAGGAATTGAGCTGGGCTGGGAGGATAGGACCCCCAAACAGGATGAAGCCAATTTTGTTCCTGGAATATGAAAAAAAAAGTTTATGAATGCAAAAAATGGGGAAAAGTCTATGAATATGCAACAGGCTGATGTAATGGGAGACAAGGACCATTGAGCAAAAGGTTGTTATGGCCACCAAGGACCCCCCAGTTATTTTTGGGGACACCCCTTAATTAATCTGGTTTTAATTACATCAGCCTGTTGCACATTCATGGGACCCTCATGCATATCCATAAACTAATTTACATATTTCAGGAACTATTTTACATGGCCCATCCTTGGGGTGTCTCCCCATTTAAGGAGCCTCCACTGAAATGGAAAATGTAAACCCCCCCTCCCTGACTGAATAAAAAATATGATTATGAAGAAATAATATTAATATAGAATAAAATAATAAATAATTTAGAAAAATCTAAACCTCTCAAAAAAAAAATCTCATGGGAGTAGAAATAACAGTTCTTTATTATTAAAAAATTAAAAATACATTTTGCAAATAAAAATACAAAAAAAAAAAAAAAAACAGTGACAGAATCAAATCCTCTGGGAATACAGTGGAAAAAGATGAAATTTTAAAAATCAGTGGGAAAATCCAATTAAAAAGATGGCTGATCCTCAGTGAATGCAGTGGGAAAAAATTGATCCTCTGGGAATCCAGTGGGAAAATGAGGATGATCCTTTGGGAATCCAGTGGAAAAAGGGCTGATCCTCCAGGAATCCATTTCTTACCCCCAAAGACAGGGCAAAGGCAGGGCCATGGGGTTTTATAGGGTATCCCAAGGGTGGAGTTGGGGTTTGGGTCAGGGGAGGAGTTCTTAGCAACACAAGAAGGGTGAGATCAAATTCCTGCCTCCTAGCAACCCAGCACTCCCCACAGAATGTGTCCCCAAATCTTAAATTCCCTCTAAAACAACTGAGAAATTATGGAACTTCAGATATATTCCATCAATTTCCTTCATTTAACCCAGTTTTGGGTGTTTTTAAGGGATGAAGGTGAAGCAGAGGAAAATTAAGGCCAAACCAAAAGGACAAGCAGCCAGGTGTGTTCCCAACATGGATCACAGGGAATGTGAGTGACCAGGGCTGTGCCCAAAGTGCCTCCTCCAGTGGGGGATGGAGCTGGAGCAGCGCACGAAGCTCTGCCCCGCACTCGGGGGGCACTTGCAGGGCTTCCCTTACCTGGTGCCTCCGTTGGTGTTGGGTCAAGTTAGAGCTCCTGAGAAGCTCTTCCCACACTGGGGACACTCTGGGGCCTCTCCCCAGTGTGGATGCGCTGGTGGGTGATGAGGTGGGAGTTGTGCTTGAATCCCTTCCCACAGCTGGGGCATTGGAAGGGCCTCTCCTCTGTGTGAATCCGATAGTGCAGGAGGAGATGGGAGCTGGTCTGAAACCTCTTCCTGCATTTATCACACTCGTGGGGCCTCTCCCAGTGTGGATCTTTTGGTGCCTGATCAGGGTGGGAGCTGTGGCTGAAGCTCTTCCCACACTCCCACACTTGTGGGGCCTCTCCCCAGTGTGGGTCCTCTGTTGACCTCCCTTCCCCAGCTGGGGCATTGGAAGGGCCTCTCCTCGGCCCAGGCTGGTGCTTGAGGAAGATGGGAGCTGGTCTGAAACCTCTTCCCACACTCCCACACTCTGTAGGGCCTTTCCCAGTGTGGGTCCTCTGTGGTGCTGGATCAGGTGGGAGCTCCACCTGAAGCTCTTCCCACATTCCCCACACTGTGGGGCCTCTCCCCAGTGTGGAGCTGCTCGGTGCCCGAGCTCTGGGAGGAAGGACTTCCCTGGCCCAGGCTGGCCCTCCCCCAGATCCCCCAGCTGCGTTTGCAGCCCCTCTGCGTGCTGGATCTGGGCTTTTCCTCCAGCCTGCTGGATGGGGCACTCTGCCCCTGGGCTGCAAAGGCCTCTTCACCCAGGTTCTGGGCTGGTGCTGTCCTCCTGCTGTTCATGCTCCCTTCCTGCTCTGATCAAGGACACAAGGACAGGATGGGATTGGATCCTCTGGTGCCAGATCAAGGGCTCTTCCCCAGGGCTGAGCTGCCTGTGCTGGGCTGGGAGATGTGAGGGCTTCTCCCCATCATGGCTCAGGGCTGCTCATGGAGCACCAGCTCCGAGCTCTGGCTCCATCTCCGGCTGCCTCTGGCCCAGGCTGGCTCTTTCCCCTCAGATCCCAGCCAGCAGCTGCGTTTGCAGCCTTAAAAGGTTTTGGCATCTCCAGGGCTTTTCCTCCCCATTAGTTCTTCCTGTGCTAGTGGATTGATGCTCAAAACAGCCTCTTCCACCAGGTTCTGCTTCTTGGGCATTTGTCCTCCCTGCTCTCCATGCTCAGCTCCTGCTTGCTAGATATACTTTTCAGGTATGGGGAGGAAGGACAAGGACAGGATGGGATTTGCCTCTGTGCCACAGGCATTTGGGCAAGGAGATCCCCAGGGCTGTGCTGCCCCAGGGCTGTGCTGGGCTGGGAGATGGAGCAGCACAGAGGGAAAGGGAAAGGGGCACTGACTTCCTCCTCACCTGCCTCAGTGTCCCAGGGCATCTTCCTCTTCCTTGCAGCCTCCCAGGGATTGGCAATGGGAAATCCTGGTTTTTGGGAAAACAAGGGATGAGCACGTTGAGTTTGAAGGTCCCTCTGCCCAAGTCCATCTCTACAAGTCACTGGGCATCTGAGCTCCAGAAAACCCTCCCAAACACCAAGATTCAGCCCTGAAAAAAAGCCTCCCAGGAGTTCCCTGTCCCTGGTCCCTCCCCTTGGTGTTCGGGGGTTCCCCCTGTCCCAGCTGCTGGGGTCACGCTTGGATTGGGGGTCCCCTTCTCCTCGGTGCCCGCCCTGCCCAGGCTGCTGGCAGTCCCAGCAATCCCAAAAGCTCCCCCCTCTTGGCTCTCCCCATTTCGGGATGCCGGGGCTGTTTGGGCTCCCGGGCTCCCTTCTCCCCTCATTCTCTGCTCGGGGCTGCAGCGGCTCCAAGGAGCCCCCCCCCTGCCCCTCTCCAGGCTCTTGAGGCTCCCGCCAATGGCTCCCCCCCTCTCTGGGCTCCCCACTTTGGGCTCCTGGGGGACACAGGGCTCTGCTCCTCCAGGCTGCCTCTGCCGGCAGCCGCCACCGCCACCCCCCGATGTCCCCCCAAGGGGCCTTTTCCGCTCAGCCTTGGACTTCTTCATTCTCCAAACATCCCCCAAAAACCCAACCCAGGGACCCCCTGGGATATCTGAGCTGAGCTCCCCTCCCCGCTCACCTGCTGATGGGGGGGGGAATGATCCCACAGGTGGGGGCTGTGAATTCAGGCAATTCGTGGTTCCCTCAGCTCAGCCTTGATCTGCCTTTGTGTCCCTTTTTCTTCCTTTCCTCCCTCCCCTTTCCATCCCCCCTCTCCTCCTTCTCTCTCTTCCATCCCCCCCCTCCATCCTCCCCTCCTCCTCCCTCCTCCATTCCCCTCCCCTCCCCTCCTCCCTCCTCCTGCTCTCCTCCCCTCCTCCCTGCCTTCCCTCCCTCCTCCTCCTCCCCAGCAGCAGCCACACCCTCGGTGCCCCGTTCCCGCAGCCCTCGCAGCCCGGCAGGAGGAGGGGATGGAGCTGGGACAGGTCGGGATGGGCAGCGGGGCTCTCGGCTGCTCCCAGCCGCTGCTGCGGGGGGGGGAACCCGGCCCGGGCCAAAGGAGAGGCAAACTGGGCAAACTGGGGCTGCACATCCAAACTGGGCCTTGCTGGGGACCCTGCCTGGCCACTGCCAGCCCTTGGGGCTCCTCTCGGCACATCCGCCAGGGGGGAACGCACACAGGGCTGGGGGATCCCAGCAGTGGCAGCACTGGGACTGGTTTGTACTGGGTAACTGGGAATGACTGTGAGCATGCTGAGGGACACTGGGATATACCAGGAGTGTCTGTTAACCATACTCGGGTGACTGGAACCACACTGGGAACAGGTGGGACCATGCTGGGAAGAACTGGGACCCCATGCTGGGGGTACCTGGGAGCGAGTGGGAATGACTGGGTGTACACTGGGGACAACTGGGCATGACTGGGACCATGCTGGCAGGGACTGGGATCATCTATGGAGTACCTGGCACTATACTAGGGACAACTGGGATCACACTGGGAGGAACAGGGAGTGACTGGAACCTTGCTGGGGGCTACTGGGATTCTACTGGGATCACAGTTGGAGGAGCTGGCCAATGCTGGGAGTGACTGGCATCATACTGGATCATACTGGCAGCCACTGGGACTGCACTGAGGGTGACTGGGAGCAACTGGCATCAGGCTGGAAGCAACTCAGGGCAACTGGGAGTGACTGGGAACATGCTGGGAGTAACTGGGATACACTGGGTAAGACTGAAACCACACTAGGGGTAAATGGGAGCAACTGGAACCACACTGGATGATCATGGGAGCAGCTGTGCCCATGATGGGGTCATACTGGCATCCTATGGGAAATGGCTGGGATCATACTGGGAGTGACTGGGAAGGTGCTGGCTCTGACTGGAACCATACTGGAAGTGACTGGGAGCAACTGGGCCCACACTGGGAGTGCCAGGGAGTCACTCTGAGCATGACTGCAATAATACTGGGAGTATCTGGGACTGACTGGGGTCATCCTGGGGGTGACTGGAACCATGCTGGGAGTGACTACTGGTCCTGCTGGGGTCATCCTGGGAGCCACTGGGATCACACTTTGGGCAACTGCCAGAAACTGGGATCATGCTGGAGACAACTGGGAGGAACTGGGAAAGACTGGGATCATTCTGAGCTAACTAGAACTGTACTAGGCACACTGGGATACACTGGGACTGTCTGTGACCATACTGGGGGGACTGGAAGCACACTGGGAACAGCTGGGACCATGCTGGGGGCAACTGGGAGTGAGTGGGACCATGCTGAGAGGGACTGGGACTGTTCTAGGGACAACTGGGATCATACTGGGAGGAACTGGGAACAACTGGAACTATACTGGAGGCAACTGGGATCATACTGGGATGACAGTGGCAGCAGTTGGATCCATGCTGGGTGAGACTGGGATCACACTGAGGGTGCTTGGAATCATACTGGGATTGACTGGGAGTGGCTGCGAGAAACTGGAATCATGCTAAAAGCAACTGGAGGGAAGTGGGAGGGACTAGGAGCATGCTGGGGGAGACTGGGAGTCCCTGGGATCATACTGGAGGCTCTAGGGGTCATGCTGGCATTGACAGGGAGCAACTGGGATCACACTGGGGGCCACTGGCCTCATACTGGGAGTGACTGGAAGTGACTGGGACTGCAAGTGACCAGGACTGACCACACTGGGACTGGGACTGGGATCATACTGGGAGTGACTGGGATCATACTGGGAGTGACTGGGATCATACTGGGATGACTGGGATCATAGTAGCTACAATCGGACTGGGATTGTAGGGGGTGTGATTGGTCCCTGTCTGGGGGTGCTGGGAGCTGCCAGGCGCATGCTGGGAGCCGACTGCGCAGCCACTGGGAGGAACTGGGAGCAACTGGGAATGGCAGGATGCAGCTGCAGCAGCGGCAGCTCCCTGGTGGCCCCGTGCCGGTGCCGCTCGTGGTGCCGGCTCTGGCTGTGCCCAGATCCTGCTGGAAGGGGATCCCAGCCAGGGACCCCATGGACACCAACTGGGGGAACCCCGGGCTGGGCTCCGACAGCGCCACGGGCAGGGAACGCAGGGACGGGAGAACTGGGGGGACACCGAGATTTGGGGGCTGGGGGGCACGGGGGAACCAAAGGGGGAACCAAAGGGAGAGCTGGGAGAGCAGGGAATGGGGTTTGGGGGTTCCAGCACTGAGAAAAGGGGAGGCTGTGGTGGGTAGAGGGGGACAGGCTGGGTTAAGGGGTTCCTGCATCCAGGAAAGGGAGCTCCAAGGGTCCCCTGGTGTTCCCCATTCCCAGCAAAAGGTGGGAAAACCCAGGATGGCTGGGAATAGGGGTCCCGGGTGTCCTCGGGTTGAGGAGAGGAGGGGCTGGGGGCTGGGAAAGGCAGGAATTGGGGTCCAGGGGTCTCTGGGATGAAGGAAAAGGGGCTCTGGGGACTGGGAGGCAGGGGATGGCGGGGAAGGGGTGGGGGGGTTGTTGGTGGATGGATCCCATGCCTGGGAATGGGAATGGGGGTTGTTGGTGGGATTGGGTGCATGGATTAGGGGGTGTGGAGTTTTTCCCATGGGTGGAAGTGGATCCCATGCCCGGGGGGGGTTGTTGCCGGATAAGTGGGTGCAGGGTGGATCCCATGCCTGGGAATGGGGGTGTGGGGGGATCCCGGCGCCCAGGAATGGGGTTCAGGGGCCCCCCGGTGCTCCGGGATGGGCGATCAGAGAGGTCCCGGTGCCGGGGGGTCCCCTCAGCTCTCGCCGCCCCCCGGGCCCCAGGAGCGCCCCCAGCCCCAGCGCTGGAGCCATCGCGCTGCTCCTCCTCACTCCCAGTGTGATCCCAGTATGGTCCCAGTAGAACTCAGTCACCCGGGAGCTGCTCCCAGGATGATCCCAGTACAGCCCAGTCACTCCCACTCCTGCCATCCCCCCACCCCTCGCTCCGTTCCCACCTGTCCCGGCTCCATCCCTGCCCCTCCCGCGGGCTGCGAGGGCTCCGGGACCGGGGGAGGAGGAGGAGGGAGGGAGGAAGAGGCGGAGCGGCAGCAGGAAGCGGCGGGAGCAGAGGACGGCCGGAATCGCGCGGCTGCGGCACTGCCTGAACTCCGCACCCCGAGAGCATCGCCCCCCCATCCCGCAGGTGCCCGGGAGGTTCCCCCTGTCCCAGCTCCTGGGGGTCACGCTTGGACTGGGGGTCCTCCGTCTGCTTGGTCACCGCCCTCCCCAGGCTGCTGGGAGACCCAGCGATCCGAAAAGTTCCCCTTTTCTATCTCCCCATTTCGGGATGCCGGGGCTGTTTGGGCTCCCGGGCTCCCTTCTCCCCTCATTCTCTGCTCGGGGCTGCAGCGGCTCCAAGGAGTCCCCCCTGCCCCTCTCCAGGCTCTTGAGGCTCCCGCCAATGGCGGCGCTCCCCCCTCTCTGGGCTCCCCACTTTGGGCTCCTGGGGGACACAGGGCTCTGCTCCTCCAGGCTGCCTCTGCCGGCAGCCGCCACCGCCACCCCCGATGTCCCCCCGAGGGGCCTTTTCCGCTCAGCCTTGGACTTCTTCATTCTCCAAACATCCCCCAAAAACCCAACCCAGGGACCCCCGGGATATCTGATCTGAGCTCCCGTTCACCTGCGCGATGGGGGGGCGATGATCCCACAGGTGGGGGCTGCGAATTCAGGGAGGGCTCGAAAGAACCGCGTGGTTTTCTTCTTTCCTTGATGCTCCTTTCCTTTGTCCCTCCTCTTCCTCCTCCTCCTTTTCCCTCCTTCCCTCCTCCCCCCCCCCCCCCCCTCCTCCTCCTCCCCCCCTCCATCCCTGCCCTTCCCTCCCTCCTCCTCCTCCCCCAGCAGCAGCCACACCCTCGGTGCCCCGTTCCCGCAGCCCTCGCAGCCCGGCAGGAGCGGGGATGGAGCCGGGACAGGTCGGGATGGGCAGCGCGGGGCTCTCGGCTGCTCCCAGCCGCTGTGGGCGGGGGGAACCCGGCCCGGGCCAAAGGAGAGGCAAACTGGGCAAACTGGGGGCTGCACATCCCAACTGGGCCTTGCTGGGGACCCTGCCTGGCCACTGCCAGCCCTTGGGGCTCCTCTCGGCACATCCGCCAGGGGGGAACGCACACAGGGCTGGGGGATCCCAGCAGTGGCAGCACTGCCAGGGACTGGGCTGGACTGGGATCGTACTGGGAGTGACTGGGACTGTACTGGATTTGTACTGACACATCTACTGGGGGATCATACTGGGATCCTACTGCCATGCCAGGGCAGACTGTGGCTAATGGATGCTGGGATCATACTGGGGCTGTACTAGCTTTGTTCTGACATCATACTGGGATAGTACTGGGAGTGACTGGGATTATGTTGAGGGTGACTGGGAGCAGCTGTGAGCAACTGGAATCAACTGGGAATGACTGGGAGCATGCTGGAGGTGACTGGGATCATACTGTCAGTGAGTGCCACTACACTGAGGCTGACTGGGAGTGCTTGGGAGCAAATGGGATCATACTGGAAGGAACTGGGAGTGACTGGGAAGGTGCTGGAGAGAGCTGGGCTACACTGGGAGATACTGGGAGTGACTGGAATGAAAGTGAGGAGGAGGGAGCAACTGCAACCATGTGGAGCACAACTGGTTCATACTGACCGGGACTGGGAGCACACTGGGATTGTACTGAGATCATATTGGGATGAACTGGGATCATGCTGGAGGTAATTGGGATCATACTGGCACTGAATTCCACTACACTGAGGCTGACTGGGAGTGGTTCTGACCAAATGGGATCATACTGGAAGGAACTGGAAAGATGCTGGAGGGAACTGGAGAATACTGGGAGATACTGGGAGGGACTGGAACAAAAGCGAGGATGAAAGAGAGCAACTGGAACCATGTGGAGCACAACTGGTTCATACTGGCAGGGACTGGGAGCACACTGGGCTCATCTTTGGATCATACTGGGAGGGACTGGACTAATACTGGGAGTATCTGAGAGTGACTGGGAACACACCCTGCACATCATCCCCCATACTGGGCCTGACTGGGAGCAACTGGGAGCATGCTGGGAGCAAATGGCATCATACTGGGACTGACTGGGCTGATCTAGGAAGCAACTGGAACCATGCTGGAGGCAGCTGGGACCATACTGGGAGAGATTGGAAGCAACTGGGATTATACTGGGACCACACTGGGAGGGCTGGCATGTGACTGGGATCAAACTGGAGCTTACTGGGATCATGGGGGGTTGAAAGGGAGTGACTGGGATCACACTTTGGGCTACTGGGAGCAGCTGAGAGAAACTGGGATGATGCTGCAAGCAAACTGGAGGAACTGGGAAGGACTGGATGCATGCTGGAGGCAACTGGGATATACTGGGCATGACTGGGGGATCATACTGGGAGAACTAACACCTTACTGGGGCCACTGGCAGTGCCTGGAAATGACTACAGACATGCTGGGGGCAACTGGGATATACTGGGAGTGTCTGGAACCATACTGGGGGGACTGGAACCACACTGGGAACAACTGGGACCATGCTGGGGGCAACTGGGACCACACTGGAACAACTGGGACCATGCTGGGGAACTGGGACCAACTGGGGGGGGGATTGAGTGGGACCATGCTGGGAGGGACTGGGATCATCTGGGGAGGGACTGGGACTAGAGCAGGGGAAACTGGGTTCAACTGGGACCATACTGGGAGTGTCTGTAACCATAGGGGAGTGATGGAAGCACACTGGGAACAGCTGGGCCCATGCTGGGAGCAACTGGGATCACTCTGGGGGCACTGGCATCAGACTGGGAATGACTGGGAGCAACTGGGATTAGACTGCAAGTGACTGGGATCATACTGGGTGGCTACACCCATACTGGGATTATACTGGGTGTGAATGGAACCTGACTGGGGTTACTGGGAGCCACTGGGCCCATGTTGGGAGGAAAATGTGGACACATTGGGAACAACTGGGATTGCCTGGAGGTACTGGAACCATGCTGAGAGGACTGAGACTACAACTGGGGCAACTGGGATCATACTGGGAGCAACTGGGAAAGACTGGGATCATTCCGAGGTAACTAGAACCTTACTGGGCCCACTGGGATGTACTGGGAGTGTCTGTAACAATCCTGGGGAGACTGGAACCACACTGGGAACAGCTGTGATAATGCAGGGGACAATTCAGACCATGCTTGGGGCAACTGGGCACGACTGGGACTCTGCTGGGAAGGACTGGGACTTTTTGAGGGGCAACTGGGATCGTAATGGGAGGAACTGGGAACAACTGGAACTATGCTGGGGGTAACTGGGATCACACTTGAATCACACTGGAAGCAGCTGGGTCCATGCTGGGTTAGACTGGGATCACACTGACAGTGACTCGAATCATACTGGGATTGACTGGGAGTGGCTGTGAGCAACTGGAATTGTGCTGAAAGCAACTGGGAGAAAGTGGGAGTGACTGGGAGCATGCTGGGGGTGACTGGGATATACTGGGAGAGACAAGGAGTCACTGGGATCACACTGGAGGCTACTGGGGTCATGCTGGCATTGACAGGGAGCAGCTGGGATCACACTGGGGGCACTGGCATCATACTGGGAGTGAGGGGATCATACTGGGAGTGGCTACAATCATACTGGGATCAGAGTGGGTGTGATTGGACCCTGACTGGGGGTTACTGGGAGCTACCAGGCCCATGCTGGGACCAATTCAGGATATAATTAGAGGAACTGGGAGCAGTTGGGATAAAACTGGGGGCAAGTGAACCATGCTGAGGTAACTGGGAGTGCCTGGCAATGACTGTGAGAATGTTCAGGGCAACTGGGATATACTGGGAGGGTCTGAGACCATATGTGTGGTGACTGGGACCAAACTGGGGAGCGACTGGGAATGTGCTGGGGGAACTGGGAACACGCTGGGGCAAGTGGGAGTGACTGGGGCCCTGCTGGGAGAGACTGGGATCATACTGGGGGACTTGTGACTGGGGTAACTGGGAGAACTGGGAACAAACTGGATGAAAGGGCAGGAACTGGGAGCAACTGGGACCCTGCTGGGAGCAAATTGCACCCCCCTCCTCCTCCTCCCTCCCCTGCCCCCCCCGTGAGGGGAAGGGGGGGCCCCGGGAACCGTGAGGGGAAGGGGGGGGGGGGGAAAGGGCGGGGTGAGGGGAAGGGGGGGGCCAGGGGGCGCGGTCCTAAAAAGGGCCCGGTTTGGTTTAAAATCACCCAAAGGTGTCTCAAATGCAGCTGAAATCCAGCAGGTTTGGCCTAAAATCAGCCAAATGGGATTAAAATTATCCAAAGGGGTCTAAAATCCAACCAAAGGGGCCTAAAATTGCCCAAACTGTTTTACACCTCCCTCAAAATGGCTAAAAAATCAGCCTTAAATCTCCAAAATGGGCTTCAAATCCACCCTGAAAGTACCTGCTTTGGCCTAAAAATCTCCCGAAGGAGCCTAAAATCCATCCAGGTTTGCCAAAAATCACCTAAATTGACCTAAAATCACCCAAATGTGCCTAAAACCAACACAAGAGGACCTCAAATCATCCTAAATGACTTGGTTTGACCTAAAATTATCCAAAGAAGCAAAAATCCTACTCAAAATGGGCCAAAATCACCAAAAAAAGGGACCTAAAATCACTCACACAGGATTAAAACCCATCACCTCAAATCACCCAAAGGATTAAATTCACCCAGTCTATCCTAAAATCACCCAAATGGGACCCAACACCACATGGGCCTCAAATCATCCAAAGGGATCTAAAATCCCCCCTCCAACCCACCGATTTGGATTTGGGCCTCAAATCAGCCAAAGGGGCCTAAAATCCCCCGGCAAGGCTGGGAATGCCTGCCAGGGATCTGAGCCCACCCCAAACCTGCCCAGGGTGGCCCCAAATGCCCCCAAGGGGCCGAGGCTGAGGCCGAGCCGGGAGGATGGGCTCCGGGCTCGCTCCGGGCCCTCCCGCGTTCGCTCCGGGGAGTTTGGCGCGGCCCCGGACGGGCCTGGGCGGGACTGGGAGGGACCAGGGAGGGGCTGGGCAGGGCTGCGGCATTTGGGGCTTTTGGGGCTGGGGAGTTTGTGGGGAGTTCAGGGGCAGTGATTGGGGTTTTGGAGAGAAGGATTGGGTTTGGGGAGTTGGGGAATTTTGGGGGTTTTGGGTTTTGGGGTTTTTTGGTTTTTTGGGGGTTTTTTGGCATTTTTGGAGGTTTTGGGGATTTTTTTTTTTTTTTGCTTTTTGTTTGTTTTGTTTTATAATTTTGGGGGGATTACTGGGGTTTTGTGAGGGATTTGTTGGGATTCTCTTAAATTTTTGGGGGTTTATTGGAATTTCTGGGAGATTTTGGGTGGTTTTATTGGAATTGTGGAGGCATTTAGTGGGATTCTTTGGAGGTCTGGGTATTTTAAGGAAATTTTTTGGGTTTTGGGGGGATTTTTGTGGGATTTGGGGGGGGTTCTGGGTTTTTTTGGATGTTGCCAGGATTTCTTTGGGTCTTGGGGGGGATTTTGTGGGGCTTCTTGTGGTTTTGGGGACATTTTTAGATGATTTTGGGGCTTAATTGGGATTATGGGGGGGGGTTGTTGGGATTTCAAAGATTTTTTTGTGGGCTTTTATTGGGATTCTAGGGTGTTCTAAAAAGGATTTTTGTGAAATTTAATTGGGATGTTGTGGGTTTTATTGGGACTTTTGGGCGTTTTAAGGAGATTTTGGTGCCTCTCAGCCCTTCCCCACACCTGGGGACAACCTCAAAGCCCCCTCAGACCACCCAAGGCCCCCAAAAATTCCACTAAAACCCCCCAAAATCCCCCCAAAATTACAATAAAATCCTCCAAATCCCCAGAGAATCCCACAAAATCCCAGTGGAACCCACAAAATTTAAAAAATACTCTCAAAAACTTGAATAAATCCCCCAAAAACCCAAACCCCTGCAGAACCCAAATAAACTCTCCCAAAATCCAAACACCCTCCAACCCAAAACCCCCACCAAAACCCAATAATTCTCCCTAAAACCACAAAAATTCCCCCTAAACAACAAAATTCCCCAAAACCCAAAAAAGCCACCCCCAAATCCCAAAAACCCTCCCAAAATCCCCAAAAAAAGCCCTCAAAATCCCCCCAAACCCCTCCCAGACTCAGTGGGGCCGTCCTGGATCAGGGGGCACCGGCCGGTGGAACAGGAGCCACTTCAGGGGGCCCTCGGAGCTTTTTGGGGAGGGGGCACCATGGGAGACCCCCCAAAAACTGGGGGAACCCCTGTCTGTGCCCCCCCCCTGAAACCCCAGAGACCCCGGTTCAGGGTGGGCCTGGGACCCCCTGGGGGACCCCAAATCTCTCCCAGGACCCCCTGAGAGCCCCCCCCTCCCCACGACCCCTGCCAGGACCCTCCTGACCCCTCCCCAAACCCAACTCAGGCCCCCCAGATCCCCCAGGACCCCCAGACCCCCCCCCAGACCCCCCCAAAAAACCCTCCCAAAACCCCCAACCCCCCAAACCCCTCCCAAAACCTCCAAAACCCTCCCAAAACCCCCAAACCCTCCCCCCCAGGAGCCCCCCCCCAGGACCATCCCAACACCCCCAGACCCTCCCAAGAAGACCCCACCCCCCCCCCAAACCCCCCCAGACCCCCCCCAGACCCCCTTAGGACCCATCCACCCCCAGGTCCCCCCCAATGCCCCAGACCCCCCCCCCCCCAAACCCCCCCCCCCCCCAGACCCCCCCCCCCCCCCCCCCCCCCCCCCATCCCCTCTCAGGCCCCTCCCGCTCCTGTCCCGAGCCCGGGGGGTCCCGGCGGCGGCGGGGAAGGGGGGCGCTGCTTCCGGCTCGCCTCTGATTGGCTGGGGCGGCGCGGGGGAGGCGGGCGTTGCTGAGGGGAGCCGCGCCGTGATTGGTTAGTTTAGGGACTTGCAGCGCGGCCATTGGTTGGTTCGGGGCGGGGCGGGCGATTTTATTGTTGGGAGCCGCGCACGTTTTAGAGGGGGAGTTTGTGAGGGGAGAGCAGCTGAGGTGGGTGGGGGGGGGGGGAAACTGGGGGGGTTTGGGGGGGTCTGAGGGGAAATTGGGGATTTTCGGGGGCATCAACGGGAAATAGGGGGGGGTGTGCGGTGGGTTTGGGGGGAATGAGGGGGTGTGGGGGGCTTTGGTGGGTCTGAGGTGGCTTTAGGGAGCTTTGGGGGAAGCTTGAGAGGGTCTGGAGCGTTTTCGGGTGAGTTTAGCGGAATCTGAGGGGAATTGGGAGGGTCTGAGGGGATTTTGGAGGATTGTGAGAGGAACTGTGGGGTTGTGAGTGGATCTGGTGGGTTCTGGGGTTGGTCTGGAGAAAATACAGAGTGTCTGAGGGGATTTCATAGGGTTTGGAGGGGGATTGAGGGGTCTGAGGGGGATTTGGGGCAGTCTGATGGATTTGGGGGGTCTCAGGTGGGTCTGGGGTGAATTTTGGGGAAATGGGGGGTTCTGAGAGTCCTGGGGAGGTTTTGGGATCCAGGGTGGTTCTGGGCCAACACTGGGGGGGGCTCTGGGGGTTTGGGGTTCTTGAGGGGTCCCAGGGGAGATTTGGGGGTCGGGGGGGTCCCAGGCCCACCCTGAACCGGGGTCTGGGGGTTTCGGGGGGGGGGGCACAGACGGGGTTCCCCCCCCCGGTTTTTGGGGGTCTCCCATGTTGCTACCTCCCCAAAAAGCTCCGAGGGCCCCCTGAAGTGGCTCCTGTTCCACCGGCCGGTGCCCCTGATCCAGGACGGCCCCAGTGACTGAGTCTGGGGGGGTTCTGGGGGATTTTGGAGATTTTGGGGTTTTGAGAGGGTTTTTGGGGATTTTGGGGTTTTTTTTTTGGGCTTTTGGGGATTTTTTTATTGTGAGTTTAGAAGGAATTATTGGAGCTTTTGGGGAGAATTACTGGGTTTTGGTGGGAGCTACATGATTTTGGGGGTTTTGGATTTTGGGAGGTTTTGTTGGGGTTGTGAGGGGTTTCTTGGGGGGGGAGATTTTTGAAAGTTTTGGGAGTTATTTTAAATTTTGGTGAGTTCCTGGGATTTTGGGATTTTGAGAGATTCTTTGGGCGTTTTGAGGGATTTCTTGTAATTTTTGGGGATTTTGTGGGGTTTTAGTGGAATTTTAGGGGGGCTTTGGGGCATTCCCTGGGTGTGGGGAAGGGCTGAGAGGCACCAAAATCTCCTTAAAATCCCTAAAAGTCCCAATAAAACCCACTAAATCCCAATTAAATCTCTCAAAATCCCATTAGAACACCCTAGAATCCCAATAAAAGCCCACAAAATCCTTTGAAATCCCAATAACCCCAAAAATCCTGATTACACTCCCCAAATCCCCCAAAAATGTCCCCAAAACCATAAAAAGTCCCACAAAATCTCCCCCAAGATCCAAAGAAATCCTGGCAACACCCACAAAACCCCACAAAACCCCCGAAATCCCACCAAAAATCCCAAAAAACCCCAAATCCCCAATGAATCCCACTAAATGCCACCACAATTCCAATAAAATGCCCCAAAATCTCCTAAAAATCCCAATAAAACCCCCAGAATTTCTGAGGATCCCAAAACATCCCAACAAAATCCCAGTAAAACCCCCAAAATTCAAGAACAGACACAAAAAATTTCAATAAACCCCCAAAGAGCCCCAGAAAAACTCCCCCTCAAAATGCCAATAAAATCCCCCAAAATCCAAACCCCCAAATCCACAAAACCAGCCACTCCCAGTCAATCCCAGTATGATTCCAGTCGCTCTCAATGAGATCCCAGTGTAACCCCAGTATGGACTCAGCTGATCTCACTGTGATCCCAGTTGCTCCCAGCATAATTCCAGATGTTCCCAGTTCCTCCCATTATGATCCCAGTTTCCCAAGAATAGTCCCAGTCCCTCCCAGCAGGGTCCCAGTTGTGCCCAGTTGCCTCCAGGGTAGATTCAGTTTCCCCAGCATCATCCCAGTTGCTCCCAGCATGATCCCAGCTGTTCCCAGTGTGGTTCCAGTCCCCCAGTATGGTTAGAGACATTCCCAGTATGTTTTAGTTCCCTCAGAATGATCCCAGTCTTTCCCAGTTACTCCCAGTTTCCTCTAGCATAATCCCAGTTTCCATCTGTTGCTCAAAGGGTGGCCCCAGTTGCTCCCAGTATGATCCCAGTTGCCCCAGTTGTAGTCTCAGTCCTCTCAGCATGGTTCCAGTACCTTCCAGCCAATCCCAGTTGCTCCCAATACATCCCCATTTTCCTCCCAACATGGGCCCAGTAGCTCCCAGTAACCCCCCAGTCAGGTTCCATTCACACCCAGTATAATCCCAGTATGAGTGTAGCCACTCCCAGTATGATCCCAGTCACTTGCAGTCTAATCCCAGTTGCTCCCAGACATTCCCAGTCTGATGCCAGTGCCCCCAGAGTGATCCCAGTTGCTCCCAGCATGGGCCCAGCTGTTCCCAGTGTGCTTCCATCACTCCCCTATGGTTACAGACACTCCCAGTATGGTCCCAGTTGAACCCAGTTTCCGCTGCTCTAGTCCCAGTCACTCCCCATATGATCCCAGTCCCTCCCAGCATGGTCCCACTCATTCCCAGTTGCCCCCAGTGTGGTCCCAGTTCTCCCCAGCATGGTCCCAGTTGTTCCCAGTGTGGTTCCAGTCCCCCCAGTATGGTTCCAGACACTCCCAGTATATCCCAGTTCCCCCCAGCATGTCTGTAGTCATTTCCAGACACTGCCAGTGGCCCCAGTAAGGTGTCAGTTCTCCCAGTATGATCCCCCAGTCATGCCCAGAATATCCCAGTTGCCTCCAGCATGCATCCAGTCCTTCCCAGTTCCTCCAGTTTGCTTGCAGCATCATCCCAGTTTCTCTCAGCTGCTCCCAGTAGCCCAAAGTGTGATCCCAGTCGCTCCCTTTCATCCCCCATATGATCCCAGTAAGCTCCAGTTTGATCCCAGTCACATGCCAGCCTCCCAGTGTGGTCCCAGTATAATCCCAGTTACTTCCAATCTCTCCCAGTATGGTCCCAGCTGCCTCCAGCATGGTTCCAGTTGCTTCCTAGATCAGCCCAGTCAGTCCCAGTATGATGCCATTTGCTGCCAGCATGCTCCCAGTTGCTCCCAGTCAGGCCCAGTATGGGGGATGATGTGCAGGGTGTGTTCCCAGTCGCTCTCAGATCCTCCCAGTATTAGTCCAGTCCCTCCCAGTATGATCCAAAGATGAGCCCAGTGTGCTCCCAGTCCCTGCCAGTATGAACCAGTTGTGCTCCACATGGTTCCAGTTGCTCTCTTTCCCCCTCACTTTCATTCCAGTCCCTCCCAGTATCTCCGAGTGTAGCCCAGTTCTCTCCAGCATGTTCCCAGTCACTCCCAGTTGCTCCCAGTTGGGTTTTTGGGGGGATGTTTGGAGAATGAAGAAGTCCAAGGCTGAGCGGAAAAGGCCCCTTGGGGGGACATCGGGGGGTGGCGGTGGCGGCTGCCGGCAGAGGCAGCCTGGAGGAGCAGAGCCCTGTGTCCCCCAGGAGCCCAAAGTGGGGAGCCCAGAGAGGGGGGAGCGCCGCCATTGGCGGGAGCCTCAAGAGCCTGGAGAGGGGCAGGGGGGACTCCTTGGAGCCGCTGCAGCCCAGAGCAGAGAATGAGGGGAGAAGGGAGCCCGGGAGCCCAAACAGCCCCGGCATCCCGAAATGGGGAGAGCCAAGAGGGGGAGCTTTTGGCATTGCTGGGACTGCCAGCAGCCTGGGGGCAGGGCAGGCACCGGAGAGAAGGGGACCCCAATCCAAGCGTGACCCCAGCAGCTGGGACAGGGGGGAACCCCTGAACACCAAAGGGGAGGGACCAGGGACAGGGAACTCCTGGGAGGCTTTTCAGGGATGAATCTTGGTGTTTGGGAGGTTTTTCTGGAGCTCAGCTGCCCAGTGACTTCTCAAGATGGACTTGGGCAGAGGGGCCTTCAAACTCACTGTGCTTGTCCCTTGTTTTCCCAAACCAGGATTTCCCATTCCCAATCCCAGGGAGGCTGCGAGGAAGAGGAAGATGCCCTGGGACACTGAGGCAGGTGAGGAGGAAGTCAGTGCCCCTTTCCCTCTGTGCTGCTCCATCTCCCATCCCAGCACAGCCCTGGGGGCACAGCCCTGGGGGATCTCCTTGCCCTTGCCTGTGGCACGGAGGCAAATCCCATCCTGTCCTTGTCCTTCCTCCCCCAGAGCAGGAGCTGAGCATGGAGAGCAGGGAGGACAAATGCCCACGGCAGAACCTGGTGGAAGAGGCCGTTTTGAGCGGCTCCAGGGCACAGGAAGCCAATGGGGAGGAAAAGCCCCGGAGATGCCGCACGAGGAGGGGCTGCAAACGCAGCTGGCGGGGATCTGAGGGGGAAAGAGCCAGCCTGGGCCGGGAAGGCAGCCGGAGATGGAGCCAGAGCTCGGAGCTGGTGCTCCATGAGCAGCTCCATGATGGGGAGAAGCCCCACACGTGCGTGGAGTGTGGGAAGAGCTTTAACTGGTGCTCTGACCTGATCAAGCACCAGAGGACCCACACTGGGGAACGGCCCTACGAGTGTGGGGAGTGTGGGAAGAGGTTTCAGACCAGCTCCCATCTCCTCAGGCACCAGCGCACGCACACAGAGGAGAGGCCCTTCCGCTGCCCCGACTGCGGGCAGGGCTTCAGGCGGAACATGCATCTTGTCAGGCACCGACGCATCCACACTGGGGAGAGGCCCCACAGGTGTGAGGAATGTGGGATGAGCTTCAGCCGGAGCTCCCACCTGATCAGCCACCAGAGGACCCACACTGGGGAGAGGCCCCACAGGTGTGAGGAATGTGGGATGAGCTTCAGCCAGAGCTCCCACCTGATCAGCCACCAGAGGACCCACACTGGGGAGAGGCCCTACGAGTGTCCCCAGTGTGGGAAGAGCTTCAGGCAGCGTTCCAGCCTGATCGTCCACCAAAAGATCCACACAGGGGAGAGGCCCTACGAGTGTTCCAAGTGTGGGAAGGGGTTTCGGATGAAGTCACATCTCCTCCTGCATTATCGGAGTCACACAGAGGAGAGGCCCTTCCAATGCCCTGACTGTGGGAAGGGATTCAAGCACAACTCCCCCTCATCACCCACCGGCGCATCCACACTGGGGAGAGGCCCTACGAGTGTCCCCAGTGTGGGAAGAGCTTCTCACAGAGCTCTAGCTTGACCCGACACCAACGGAGGCACCGGTAAGGGAAGCCCTGCGAGTGCCCCGAGTGTGGGAAGAGCTTCGTGCGCTGCTCCAGCTCCATCCCCCACTGGAGGAGGCACTTTGGGCACAGCCCTGGTCACTCACCTTCCCTCTGATCCCTGTTGGGAACACACCTGGCTGCTTCTCCTTTTGGTTTGACCTTAATTTTTTTCTCTTCTCCATGTTTTTCCACTCTAGAAGCCAAGAGGGATGGATCTGTCACTTCAAAACCACTCAAATCCCACTGAAAATAACTGAATTTTAACCCAGAAAGGCTCAATCCTACCTCAAATTGCTTGTTCCCTCCTCAAAAAAACTCAATCCCACGCCAAACTCACTCCATTCCACAGCCAGCAGGGTGAGTTGGGGTTGGGAGGCGATTGGTAGAAGTGGGATCCCAGTTTGGAGCAATGGGATGGGGATTGTGTGGGGCTGGCTGGGTGGGATGTATTTGATAGCAAATAAAACTCTCAGAGTCACTGATTTCTGTCCCGTTCATTTTCGGTCAGTTCTGTTTGCAGAGTGCTGCCTTCTCAGCTGAATAAATTCCTATAAAAATTGCATTTTTTAAATCATCTAGCCTCTAACAATTCAAAAACCAATATCCAAAAATAAAACCTTGCACACCCAATAAATATTTTTAAAATAATTTTGATTGTTTTAGAGTACTTAAGGATGTTATTAAAGTTTAATTGTTTCGTTAAAATGTCTGAGAAATTATAGTGGTGTTTGGGTTTGTGTTTAGTATATTTGTAATATGAATTGTTTAACTAAAGATGTGTTAGATTGTATGTTAGTTTTTTAGATTTTTTTATCTAAAGTGTATTAGTTATTGAGTTAAAACTTTCAAAAGGTATTTCTTGATATATAATTTGTTTTCTTTAGATGCATTGGTAATATATTAATAGTTGTTGGTTTAGGTTGAATCATTGTTGGAGTACTGTAAAGAAGTCTTGAGATTTTTATATTTCATTTTTATTATAATTTATTTAATTTCAATTTTAATTTTCTTGTTTATAATTTTATTGTAATTTGTTGAGAGGATAGGAAGGAAGTTCAAGGGCAGGAACATTTTTTCCTGGCTGGGAACTGGAATTCCAGACCCTGGGAGTGTGTGCAGGACCACACAGACTGGGATCAAATATGGGCTGGGATCAAATATGGACTGGGATCCTTTGGATTGGGGCTGCACAGACTGGGACCATATGGATCAGGACCACAGAGACTGGGATCAACTGGACTGGGATCAAATATGGGCTGGGATCACCTGGACTGGGATCACATGGATGGGGATCCTGTGGATCAGAACCCTCCAGACTGGGATAGCCTGGAGTAGGATCAAATATGGACTGGGACTGTTTTTTTTAAAGTAACTTTGTTCTATAGTTTGTATTTCTGTTGTTAATTGAGCTCAGTGAAAGAGCTGCTTGTGTTAAACTGCCTGCTTGGATGGGATAACATCCAATGCACACAGGATGAGGACACCTGTACAGATCTGCCAGCTGTCAGCACTCCCCGTCTGAAGGCAGAGTGGACCAAGGCCCAAAAACTGGAGGTGATAGAGAAGGAGCCAAAACCACAGCCAAGGAACACATGCTCTGAAAAGGCAGACCCAGGGAGGGGCCATGTAAAATCGTTCCTGGAATATGTAAAGTAGGTTATGGATATGCATGAGGGTCTATGAATATGCAACAGGCTGATGTAAGGGGAAAGGTATTTCAGGGGGATCCCCGAAGGTAACAGGGAGCTCCTGGCTGAGTGCCAAGATGCACCGGGCCATGATAACCTGTGCTCCATGGTCCTGGTCTCCCATTGTCCTTTATTAAACTTTTTACATTTTCACAGCAGAGTGAACGTGTTTTTCACAGGCAGCTTCACAGAAACTGGAAAACGTGGGGGTTCCCAGGAGGGGGCACCGCTGATCCAGGGCATCGAGGCGCTGCCTGCAATCGTCCATAACCGCCCATAAGGAGCCTCCAGGGCTTTGCCCTCCATGAGCTGCAGCAGACGTGTCAGGAAAGGTGACAAGAGCCCGTGGAATGGTCCTTGTTGCAGGCAGATTAGCCACTTGTAGCTCTTCAAAACTCCCTCCCATGAAAAACAAAAAAACTTAAACCGTTCCTAAATGTGAAAAACACATTCACTCTCCTGTGAAAATATAAAAAGTTTAATAAAGGACAATGGGAGACCAGGACCATGGAGCAAAGGTTATCATGGCCGGGTGCATCTTGGCACTCAGCCAGGAGCACCCTGTTACCTTCAGGGATCCCCCTGAAATACCTTTCCCCTTACATCAGCCTGTTGCATATTCATAGACCCTCATGCATATCCATAACCTACTTTACATATTCCAGGAACGATTTTACATGGCCCCTCCCTGGGTCTGCCTTTTCAGAGCATGTGTTCCTTGGCTGTGGTTTTGGCTCCTTCTCTATCACCTCCAGTTTTTGGGCCTTGGTCCACTCTGCCTTCAGACGGGGAGTGCTGACAGCTGGCAGATCTGTACAGGTGTCCTCATCCTGTGTGCATTGGATGTTATCCCATCCCAGCAGGCAGTTTAACACAAGCAGCTATTTCACTGAGCTCAATTAACAACAGAAATAAAAACTATATCTTTACAACAAAGTTACTTTACCACTACACATCTAAAATCCATTTTAATATTTGCAAAAAGCCAATATTATAATGTGTATCTATAACATTGCCCATATCTTTCCTTACCCTTTTGTTCCCAAGAGTGCAGCAAGGAGTGCAAACTGCCAGCACGGCACGGAGTTGCTGCCGTCTCTCCGTTGCCCCGTGTCCCTCTCCCGTAAGAGCCTGAATGAGAGATGTGGGACTCCAGGCAGCTCTTCAAAATGCAGTTTATTGTATCCAAGATGTTACAGCAGTCCAGGGTCGTGGGTGACAGAGCCTGTGCCTACAGCTGTCAGCTCCAGCTGCAGACAAGCCTGCAGACCCTTTAGCTTTGGTTACAGTGCATTATATACTCTTCTTTGCTGAGCATCTTCACACAGAAGAACCAATCTATACCTTTACTTTTACCTATAGCCTATCATAACTCCTATAATTACCATATCCATGTTACTATTCTCCAATCACTAAAAGTTAGTACATTACAGTTTAAACTAGAAGTTGTTTTTCAGTTTTCTTGCAGTGGAAAATTCTGAGACATTTTTTCTACTTGCAACATCGACAGTCTTTTTTGCCTGTGGAATCTTTTTTTGCTTAAAAAACATCTTCTGTTTGGGGTGAATTTATCCTTTGCTCCAAGCCATAAAAACCCCTTGTAAGTAACATACCCTTTGCCTTCTTAGTTATCCAGTAAGACTGGCTCAGCAATTCTTTTCTTCTATATCAAAACTTGCTTTCATTTCTATTCCTTCTTCAGATTCTACATTCAAAAATCTTCTGCCAAGCACACATATCTGTTAAAGTTTCTTGTCAAACTTTCATCCTTCCCAGCACTCTTTGCCACCCTGTCCCCCTTTTCCTGAGGGCAGAACAAGGGACAGAATCCATCCAGAGGTGACAGGGGAGCGCTGCCGTCCTCTCTCCGTCCTGTGTCCTCCGTCCCCTCCCCATCTTTCCATGTCCCCCTTCCTTGCCTGTCATTGTTGAGTCAGAAATGACACGGATAAATGAGGGACACACTCCATGCATCTTCAGAAGGCCAATAGTCATCTTCATTAGGAAACCCATCATTTTATACTCGGTCCTGATCCAAGTGGACCTGATTGGTTATTTTACATTTCACATGATTGGTTTATTAAGAAAACACCCCTTGGGGTAAACAATCCATGAGGAAACCAATTGTCACAAACACCACCTGCGAGGTTGTGCAGAATTCCTCATCTCCAGCTCCCTGATATTTCCCAGATGGATCCATGGGAAATCTTACTTGGATTGTGTATCCACATCTACCTGGGAAGGTGACGGCCGCGCCGTCCCGGGCCCTCCCTCTAGAAATGGTGCTCACCACGCTGTTTAAGGTTCCCCTTTTTCTTGCCTAAGTCCATCTTTTCCTGTCCCCAACCTCCCCTTCCCCCTGTTGTTGGAACCCAGGGCACAGGGAATGTCTCCCTGCCTGTCCTGAGAAGTCCTGATACCCAGGAGAACACTGCTTTTAACCTTTGTCCATGGAGAAAGCTTCCAAGACTTTGGGATGAACTGGAATCTACAAGTGTGTGAAATAGACAGTAGTGTAGTTTATCACAGGGTAAAAAACAGAGCTTTGGGATTTTAGCATGAGGGTGGATAGAAGACAAGATGGAGGATTTTGGGTATTGTCTGATCTCCTTGTCCTTCATCTACTCCATTTTCTGCTGTGTTGGGAGCACAGGGTGATTGGTTGGAAAGAGCTGCAATGCAGGTGCTGAGTGGCAGACAAAGAATTACTTACTGGTAGAAATAAAATGCGTTCAAGAGTTAATTGGACAAAATCATTTTAAAAGACCTTGAACCTGTGTGTCTTGTGACTTTTGGTGCCTTCTCTTTGTACGCTAAGTCTGGTGTGCAGCCGGCGTGCTGAACTGTTGATAAGAGGAAAATAAACAACAACCTAAAGACCGAAAAAACCAAAAGTCCTGTTCGTTTCTCAGTCCTGGCACAGAACCCTTTAGGGTGTCCCCCTCAGGGGATACTCGGGGGTTTCACACCTCCCTCCCTCCCCCTTCCTGCCCCGCCCTGCTCAGCCCCGCTCCAATCCCTGCACCTAGAACCACAGAATCATAGATTGGTTTGGCTGGCACAGAATCTTAAAGGATGTTTCATTCCAACCCCTGCCATGGGCAGGGACACCTTCCACTAGACCAGGTGTTTTCAACCTGGCCTTGAACATTTCAGGGATGGAGCAGCCACAGCTTCTCTGAGCAACCTGTGCCAGGGCCTCACCACCCTCACAGGGGAGAATTTCTTCCCAATATCCAATCTAACCTGACATCTGGCAGGTTGAAGCCATTGCCCCTTGTCCTGTCAAGCCAGACCCTTGTCCAAAGCCCCTCTCCAGCCCTCTGGAGCCCCTTTAGGCACTGGGAAGGGGCTCTGAGCTCTCCCAGAGCCTTCTCCAGGCTGAACACCCCTGCTCTCTCAGCCTCTCTCTGGAGCTGAGATGCTCCAGCCCTTTTGTGATTTTTGTGGCCTCCTCTGGACTTGCTCCAACAGGTTCCCTTTGTCCCCTTCTCTCCCTCCTTCAGCCTCCCCACCTCACAAGCAGTCCTCACCACGGAGATGGGACAACTTTCCCTCCTACATCTGTTGCTGCTGGATTCTACCCTCCATCCCTCCCATCTCAGCTCCGTGGTTCTCCTCAGCAGAGGAGAAGGCTTGTGGGTATGTTCTGGTCCTTCAGACTGCCCTGGGCAGGGGCTGGGGGTGAAAATCAGGGCTGGGAATAACCAACAGATTCTGCAAAGTCACAGCAGTGAGCTCTGCTGCCACAGAGATGCACACAGCCACGAATGCACACTCAGGGCTGCAGCCTGGGATGTGTCTGAAGGAGATTCTCCTGTTGAAGGAGGGAGAAATTTGCTTTTGCATAAATATCCACAAAAAAATAGCTGAGGGAAGCACAGCAAAATGAGTGGGAAAGCAAGCTGGACTTTTTTTCTGGCAGAGGCTGCTTTGCTGCCAGTCTGAGTCTCTCTTTTGAGCAGATATCAAAGGCTGCACCCACACCAGCTGCTGCTGGAGATCCTTTGCATAAAAAAAAAAGGAGCTCTAGCTATGGAGAGTAGCCACCTTCCCTATAAAGCATTGCAGGGTGAGAGGCATCATTCTCTGGACACACATTGTTGTACCCCACAATGATATTCCAGAGTATCCAGAGAGAGATGGGAGCCCAGTGACAGCTCTTTAAATAGTTAACAAACCTCCCTGGAGGAAAAAAAAAAATATGAAAAGATAATTTTAAAAAAGAAAGACGTATTTACAATCTAACTTCTCAAAAAAAAACTCGTGAAAACAGACCTGAGTAGCAACTGCTCAGCCTCAGGCAGAGTCTTCACCAGGGCAAGTCTCGAGCTTTGGAGCAGGGGCACCACAAGGGCCCCACACAGCTTTGGTCTTTCTTAGTCAGGGTTTCTCCCACCTGCTGAATTGTGCCCAGCCCTGGGGACAATTTGGAGCAGGGAAAGGCTTTGTGGCTGCTGTGGCTGTGGGTTTGAGGAGAGGGATTTCAGCTGAATTCTCACCCAAAACAAACACCCCCCCCTCTGACCTGCAGCTCTGTCAAGGGTAACCCAGCATGTCCCCAGCTCAGCTCTTCCCAAGGCATAAAACCATAAACCACAGAACATCCAGAGCTGGAAGGGACCCACAGGGATCAGAGCTCCTGCCCTTGCAGAGAACAACACCAAGAACCCCACCATGTGCCTGAGGGTGTTGTCCATCCAAACCTCAGTGAAAGTGTAAATTCTGCTCCTTATTTTTATGTTAGAAGTTGTAATTGATGGAGGGGAGTGTTGTTGGCTGAGGGAGAGGAAGGGAGATCTGGCTCTTGCAAAGCCAGATCTCTGCCCACATTTTTACCAAGAGCCAAGGAGCTGCTTGGGGCAGAGCTCAGTACCCAGCTCATCCATTCCTCAGCCTTTTCCAGCACTTGATTTCAGCCAACAGCAGCAGAGAGAATACTTGATATGTTAATAAATCCCATCATACTGAATAAAGCACTTTGGTTTATGGTTTTGCTGTAAGAACTCACCCCTGGATACTTAGAATTAACTGAACTAGAAAAAAATAAGAGTTTCATTTTTTTTTTTTCTCACCAATTTACTTTTTTTTTTTAAGAAGAAAACCACCACTGCTAACAAAAACCCTCTCCTGATATTTACCTGCTTGGGCAGGAATATTGATCTCTGCAGAGAAAGCACACTTTCTTATTGCACATCTCGCTGTGTGATCCATCCTTCCTACAGAATATGGCTTGGCTTTATTTTCAGAGCAGCTCTGCAATTTATTGTTCTCCCAGGTCACACCTAACCCCATAACTCCTGGGAATTGTGGGGGAGGAGGTGGGAAGGTTTTTTCATCCTTCAGTAGACTTCACCTCTAACAGCAGGCAGCTGCCTGCACAGTGAACATGACTACACATCACAGCTGCCCTTTGCAAGAGCCAGGGACCCAATTTTCACATCTTCTGTGCCTGTGTTAACTACAGACCAAGCTGTCTGTGTAACAAAAAGCCACAGGGCTGAAATATTCCAAATCCACCCAGTGAACTCTTCCAGGTTATCATCCAAATCACATGGGTTTTAATTTTCCTTTATTAAAGCACACAAGTAGCCACCTAAATGTCATTTACACTGCGGCAGTTGTAAAAAAAAATCACACCAACACAAACCCTTCCAGAGGGAATTACAGAGCCAGCACTAAAGCCATCCAGCTGACCATGAGCCTGTAACTCCAGAGGCACAGTACATCTCAAAGTTTTGCTTTCAGGCGTTTGCTGCTCTTCTTAGAACAAACTTCACTGAGCATTGAACAGAATGCCTAAACACATCCACTGCAAGGGCTGCTGGAAATACCCAAAAGAGCTTGCTAAACACACATTTATTGAGTACTTGATTATGTAAGATTGTTGCAGCATAGGCATTATAATAAAAAATCCATATTTTAAAAATGCCAAACACTGGTATATTTTCTTTCAGAGGACATAAATCTATTTAAAAATCCAGCCAGAGAAGAGCAAAAGGGAGTGTGGCTGTTCTTTTGGTTCAGCCACTAATGAATCAGGTTCTCCAGGCTCCCTAAAGGTAAGAACAGCCTGGCAGTCAGTTCCCAAGCCCCAGCCATTCCCACCCCCCATCAGACCATCCCACAGTGAGGGCTGAGCAGAGAATGGTCTCTCACTGTTTGCTGGTACCACCCACAAACAATCACCCAACCCAGTTTTCCAAAGGCATGGATGCAGCTTGCCAGAAGCACAGTTCTCAAGGAGCTGTTCTTGAATGCCTGGGGTTTATTTGGGATTTCCTGGTGAGGGCTCTGGCATTAACATCCACACACAAAGTGCTTATTGCCCAGATTTCCTCCTCCTCCAGATTGGTATGGGCAAGTGCCAAAAAGTAAAAACAGCTCATTGCAAAGTTTGCTCTGGTACACATCCAGATTCCCAATCAAATGTTAAATGGCATCAAAATCCTCCCAGCTTGAAGCAGTTTACAAGGGATCTGGGTCCTACACACAGGACACCATAAATTGCATCTATATTTTAAGCCCAACCATGAGAAAAGGATTCACATAGAAATTTAACATCAGTTTTCTTTTTGTAATTTGAAAAATGAAAACAGCATTATGCTGCCTTTCTCTGACTAAATTACAAAACCTTCTTCAGCAGACAAAATAAAACTTGGAATACTTGGCAGAACAGACCCACTGGTGTTCTGAACACCTGGGACACATAAGGTGACCTGGCTGGGTTTGCAAGAGAAGCAGACAGGGGAACCACAATTCAGCTTTAAAATCTATATTTTACCTGCCTTGGAGTGCTAAGCTGGGCTTGTATCCAAGTCTGGCACTCAGGAAATCCAAATTGCTCCTATTTTTGGGCAAGCCAAAGCCAGGCTGATGGAAACATGGTTACCCCTGGATCATTACAGGATAGCCACTTCCTCAAGTACAGCCAAGCCTGACCTGGCCCAGAAATCCATTTCAAGTTCTTAGAAAGACGGACTCAGACCACTCAAAGATGGGGCTTTTGATAAAAATCCCACATCCTTTCCTTTTTGAAATTGGGATGAATGAGCAAAAGCATTTTGCTTTTTGCATAATAAATCCAACATAACCAGGCAGCTGCTGGTTTAAGCCACAAGAATTTCCTAAGGAGAAGGCAGAATCTGGGGAGTGCCCTGAGGACTGCTGTATCCTGAGGGGACCAGTTTTGGCCATCCCCTGAATTCTTGTATCTGCAAAAGCTTAAAATCAGCTGCCTCATGAGCTGGGCCTCTCTTGGCCAGCCTCCAGGTCAGCAGAGGGGGATTAAAATGAAGAAGTGATATCACTGTTTTATCAGCTCCCACAAAAATAAGCATTGTCAGCTCAGGCTTTAGGAAATGATGCTGTCACCCAAGACTGTGGTGGCAAAGGTCTCCTGGGAGCTGCAGTTTCCCCTGAGCCCCACAGACCTGGCTGGGGTGGCTCAGGCTTCCCAAAGGTCAAGCCTGTTGCAGTCCAGCCTTCCAGGAGGGCTGGAGCCAGAGGCAATTCATCATCATGCCTCTAACCCCTTTTCCTGGCATTAGAACTCAAGGGAATAAAAATTTTGAGCAATGGTGAGCAACTTTACTGTAAACAGTAAAAATTAAAGGTTGTATTTTTGTCATTGACCAGTGGGAGAAACAAGCAACAATCCACCCACCTCCAAGCCCCATCCAGCATCCATGGAGGACAAAGCTGCCTCCCTGCACGCTCCTGTGTTCCCAGCACTGAACTCAGGGTGTGCAGAGCAAATCTTCAGCTCCTTCCCCACATCCCTCCAGCCCCACTGGCCCCCCTCCTCCCAGCATGAATTCAGAGTCCAGGTACAATTGCTCTGCCTGGCCCTGCAAAATCCCTCAGTGCACAGATCCCTGTCCTCTGCCTCCTTCCTCACCACCTCTGGAGGTGATGGCAGAGCCACCTTCCCCTCTCACACTCAGGTGGCTGCCCCAGCACTTCCTTCAACCCATCTTCCAACAGAATTTAAAGCTGATTTTGCACTCTTGAAAAGGGGTGAAATTAATTTGCACCCAATTCATTGCTTCTACAGCACTTTCTCTACATGCTGAGAGCCAACAGCCATTGTCCCAACCAAGCAATGTTCCCAAACATTTCCAGAATGTTCAGTACACAAAAATCAATCAATCACTTCTCTGTGGATTAACCTCTCTTTCTTTTCCTCCAGAGCTGAGAGTGTTCTTTCTCTTCATCTGCACAGAAAAAAGAAAATTAAACTCTCAGGCTTCAGGAGGCACCTCAGTCTCCTCCCCACAGCACAAATCTGCTGCAGATAAACCTGTGCATTCCATGGAGGACATTAGCTCCCTGCTGGGCCACTTTCTTGCACTCTGCCACAGAGGCAATTTCCTAATGGAGCATCTCCCACAGGGTGGTGCTCAGCTCTGCATCCAGCTCTGCATCCTGCCCCCCCTTTGTCACAACAGGAATTGCTTTGCTCTGCTCTCCCATTCCCTGGCATGAGGGAGAACACCTGGATATCAGCTCAGCACTTCTCTTCCCTCTCCTTTGTGCTCCCTAGGCCCTCTGGCAAGGGGAATACACGGGCTGGAGAGGAGAGTAGGGTGGCTCATTGTGGTGGGCAGACGCACCCTCGGGGCTTTAAGGACCTGCTCCTCACAAGAACAGATTCTGCCCCTGGCTGAGCCTCGGGGTGAGCTGCAGACCTGTTGTTTTTGCATCTTGCCCTTTTCCACCCAGCCTCAGCAAGGCTGCAGGGCAAGGGCTGGGGCTCAGCACCAGCTGCTTGCAGCAAACCCCCAACCCAAAAGGGAGCTGCAGACACCAGGGGCAGAGGGACCAGAGCAAAGCCTGCAGCCCTGAGAAACCCTGAGCTTTGTTTCCAGGAGCTCTCTGCCTCTTGGAGCCTCCTGCTTTTGATATGTGCAGCTCCAGCTGATTAGGATGCAGACAGTGATGTTCACCTTGAGCAGCTCCCTCCATCCCCAGCTCACACCCTGGCACCAGTGCCACCCTTTGCCCCATGCCTGGACATGCTCCAGGAAACAAAACAGAGCAGAGAAGGCTCACTCAGGGTTTTTTACTGAGCTGCTCCCTCCCTGTGATGGTGGAAATCAGCCCCAGTTCTCTCCCATCTCTGCTCCCTGCCCTCAGCTTCTGTGGAGCTGATATTTGATCTGGCACGTTCTGTCATGATTTGTGTCGCCTCAGTGTCCACCACACCTGTGCTCTCTGCATCCCTGCTGCTCTGCTCACCCTCCCAGAGCCCCCTCAGCCTGCAGCTTCTGACCAGGGCAAGATGATTTATCCTTAATGCTTCAACAGGCCCTGAAAAAAACGCACAGAGCTGGAGAAGGACTTGCTCTTTTTGGCCTATATAAGCTGGACCCACTTTTGGGGCAAATTAGGAGACCTCATCTTTGCGGGAATGGATGACCTAGGATTTTCCCAATTGCTGGGAATGCTTCCCCAGGTCTCTGGTGCAAAACAGGGCTCCCCAGCAAGTGCAGATCTGCAAGATGATAAACAATTTAGGCAATTGGTGATGCATCTTTCTAAATCGCTCTCCTTTCTCTCCTTTTGTGAAATACAAAGCTGTGTTTCATGTCAGGTACATACAGGCAAACGTGTATTTGTAATTGTGATATATGTGGAAACCAACCATGGGACACTTATCAAGATGAATTCTAATAATAACTGAGGAAAGTAAACCATGGAAGAAGGCCTTTGAACCTATCCTTTGTTCGCAATTAACTTTATAAGTCTTAAGTTGATTTAGCAGCATTTGGATTAAAGCTTTGAGGATGGTGCTTTTGGAAAGGAACTTTCTGCTTGTAGCTAAGCCTTAAAGAGTTCTGCAGTGATAACCTTTTGAAGTACAATTTTAGAATATCGCTTGTAGTAAGGATCTTTGAAACTATAGCTTTAGAATATATAAAAAGGAAACATGCTTATCTCACGCCTGGACAAAACAGTGAAAAGCAGCTTGAGAGAGGAATATGAACATCAACTCTAGGACTAATAGTTTCAACCAAGGGAAGCTGCCCATCACTGTTGAGATGGCCTTGCAATCAAAAGGTAAAGCCATGTCTGGAATCTGGACGCCACCAGCTGGGAGACTTCTTTCTTTGTTCAGGAATTGGACCACCCACAACCTGGGATACTCCTTTTCTGGGATACATCCTGAGAAAAACTAAATCGCAATACTGTATAGAATTATGATGTAAAAATTGAGAAGGGAAAATGCTGATGAGTAAAAATTGGGAATAGAAATTGCTGAGAAAGCTGATGAGTACCCCTATAAATACCTGTAAGCCTACACTATCAGTGTGCAGTTCGAGGGAAAACTTCCCCCACTGTACCCAGCGCTGTATTGCGCATACTTTACCAAAATAATTCATAAATTGACTGCTGCCTAAATATTGGCCTAGTCAAGCTTCTTGTTATAACAGTGGGAAGTCAGAGAACCTGAGATTTTACCCCCCAAATGTTCTTTCTTTCCGCTAACATTTACGTCAGGTTTTGTCACTAAATGATCTCAATGTGCCCTCTAGAAATTACTCAGACTTTTCCTCAAAAGTAATTTTTTCCCTAGAGAAAATTTCCCTGCTCAAATATCCACTACATGTACTCAGCAGATCATCTCCGGTATCATTGTTCTCACAGTCTAGTGATTACCTTAACTTGAAAGCCCAAATGTTCATTCCGTGCCCTACAGGAGACACCAGGTAATACCAGCATTCCTGTGCTATGAACTTCTGTCCCTGGAAGCTTCTGCACCTTTAACCCCGGCAAAGTAAAACAGTCCTTGGTGCTGAGCCGACACTGGCCCATGCTCCTCGGTGTGGATGAGCGCAGGGCAGCCCCGGGCAGCTCCCAGGCAGCGCTTCTGCAAGGCCGCCCGGCGCCCGGCCCCGAATGGGGGCGGCCCCCAGCGGGTTCAGTTCCCGCCCGCGGCTGAGGGGAGCGGCGGGGCGGGGCTGTCTCCCCAGCCCCTGCACCTGACGGGCTCCAGCCTCCTCCTGGCCTTGGCACGGAGATGCGGCTCCTGTGCCCTGGGCTGCGGTGCCATCCCTGGGGCTCTGCTGCTCTGCAGGCCTCTCGGGAAACGCTGCTTTCTGCAGTAAGGTTCCTGAAGAGGAAGGATCTTAAGCAGCTGCTGAAGACGGATCAGATGTGGAAATTTGCCGAGTGCTTGGTAAGTACAGGCTGGAATGCCCAGCCCATGCCTGGAGAAGCCCCCTTCCCACGGCGCCCAGTCTGTGGGGCTGGCAGCTGTGGCCCCTGCCAAGTGCCGCAGGCAGGGGCACCAGCCTGCGCCCCACACGCCGGGCCCCTTCCCTGGGCCCTGTGGGCTCTTCTCCAGGCTCCTCTGGCCCCAAGCACGGTGCAGACCGAGCCCCGAGGCCAGCTGGGCTGTGCTGCGGGGCGGCACCGCGGCTCAGGGGACCCTCCGCCCGTCCTGATGCCGGCGCCTGCGGCTGCTGGCCGGGCCTCAGGGCTCTGTGGGCAGGGCGAGCAGTGCCGGCCCAGGGCAGGGCCCGCATCAACCCTTTCCTTCCGTGCCCTGCCGCTCTCTGCAGCTGGCAGAGGACAGGAGCCGAGCAGCCCGAGCACCTGCGCCTGGCCCTGCCGTACCTGCAGGAGCGCAGGAGCCCCCTGTGAGAGAGGCGGCCGTCAGGTTCATGGGTGAGCCCCAAGCCCGGCTCCCTCCCCCCCGCCGCAGCTCGGCCCCAGCCCCCGCCTGCTGTCCCGGCGGCAGGATCGGATGTGGGCATGCGCAGTCCCGCTGGCCTGGGCATTGCTGCTGCCGCCCTCTGGCAGCCGTGCCCTGGGGCGGCAGCGTGCGCCAGGGGCCCGGGCTGAGCCCTGCCGGGCCAGCAGGGCGTGTGGCCTCAGGGCTGGCAGCGGCCGTGTGCGGCAGCGGTGGCTCTGAAGGCAGGACATGCTCTGTGTTCCCAGGGATGGCGGGCGCTACCTGACAGGGCAGCAGCTGGGTTGCGCATCACCTGCAGCGGTGAGTGAGGGCCCGCGGGCTCTCGGCGGGGCTGCCGCTGGCAGCTGCGTTCCTGGCCCGCCCGCCGACGGCTCCGCAAATTTTTATTTGCAAACCACCTCTCTGACCAGCTTCCACTTTGCTTTAAAAATTCAGCACCATGTTTGTGGCTGAACAGGTCCCAGAGCTGGGAGAAGGATTTGAGATGCAATTTGCATCACAGAGTTGTTACAGCAGGGAAAATGTCACATCCCTCCTGTGCCTGGAGCTGCTAATCTTGTTCTGAACATTGAAAACCTCTTCAGCTTCTCTCATTATACCTAAAATTGATTACTGCTTTGATTTCACACCTCTTTCATGCAGGCTTTTCCTCTCTCCTTTGCTGGAATTGTCAGGCCTGAAAAGAGAAATTTTGTCGAGCCCTGGGACAGTTCTCCTCATCTATTCCTGCTCCTAATGCTGTTTTTAATTATCTTGAGAAGCTGAGCAAGAGGGAAACTGGGAGGAGTTTAGTGAGAGGAAAAGCGAAGCATAGAGGCCAAAGTGTAAATGCAGAGTCTGGGTTACCAGAGTCTGCAGTGTTGTGGGATCTGGGCCATGCAAACTGATGTTTTCTCTGTGAATGGCTGATTCCTTCTGTATCTCCTGAAATTCCTGTGCACTGGGGCTGGTGCTGGAACTGAAGCCACACAAACTCCCCATGGAGCTGTGTGGGACACAGTGGGAATCATTTATTTGCTGCTTTTGATGAAAAGTTGTGACATGAACCTCAGTGTCAGGGAGGTGACACGTTAATGCTGCTGCTGTCAGACAGTGCCCACACACCGTGTCTGGAGACAGCTCAGGAGAAGATGACAAAAAACCAGGATTCAATCCCATGTGCCACTGAACTCTATCAGAGATAAACTGCTTGGGGTGAAGTCTGTGAAGTGACTGGGGAGAGCTGGAGGAAAGGGACAGCTCTGAGAAGTGTGTGGTACGTCAGTGATTTCCTAATGCTGATCTTTGCACAGAGATGAGAAAGTATCAGTTTGCATGGCCTGAATGTCTGGGTCTGGAAATTGTGTGTTGCACAAGCTGTGCTGAGCTCATCTGGCTCTGAAATATCATCTCTGCACCTTAGCCAGGAACAGCATCAGAGTTCTGAACAGATTAATAAAAATCAGTCATAACCCAGAAGCAGACCTTGGCAATACACATCTGTGGCAGGTGAGGAGACCAAAAGCTTTCATTATTGTTCTTGGAGAATGAATTCAGCAATAAAAATCCTCTCTCTTGGCATTAGAATGCTTTAGTTTCAGCTCTGCCCCAGACTATCAAGGCCAAGTGTTTCTCTGGGTGGTTGGGGGTAGGTTCTCCCCCATAGCTCTCTGCTGGGTTGGTGCTAATTCAAGATGTTCTGTCAGGTTCAGATATTTTGGTGGCTGAGCAGGGAGTGCAGAACAGGGATTACAAGTGCTGACATTTGCTGTACTAGAAAGTCCAAGGGACAAATTTGTGCCAATTAACACCTTGAACTAGGAGGATCAATTCCTGCTGTGCTTGGAGCAGTCTGGGGACAGAGGGGTTTCAAAGGAAATCTCGGTCCATGTAGGGCTGGGGCTCCTCCAGGCTGGTCCAGCCCCTCAGGGTGCCCGGCAACAGGGGCTGCCCACAGCCCAGTGCACCCTCCTTAGCCCTGGGGCTCCCCAGGGAAGAGCCATGGCTGAGGCTTTGCAGGAGCAGGTAGGATCAGCCCTGCTCCAACATGGGATCCCATGGGACAGGACACGCTGGGATTTGCCCTGCAGCTACCAGGTGTGTGCAGAGAAACTGCAAGGAGAGGGTGACCTCTGTCAGTGGGACCCCTCTGTGCACAGGGACCCCCACTCCTGGGGTGGCTGTGCCAGCTCCCCCTCCATTCCTGGGAACCTGGAGCAAGTGGAAACCACAACTTTGCAAATGCTGCCTGTGCCCAAAGCAAATGAAAAGAGAACTGGTGTGTGAAAAAGAAAATTTGTTTATTTACAGAAGAACTATACAGAACACTTTTACATTGTAAGAACATTTGTAACAACAACAATCCATAGAACGTATATACATAAGAACCTATCTAAGCAAAAATATATGAAATGTAATGGTAGAAAAATTCCTAAATCCTATCTATTGTTTAAGAAATCAAACTGTAAAAACTATATACATAAGGGTGGCATCTCTGTCCCAAATGTCCATCAGTCCTGCAAGAAAAGCAAGGTCCATGGTCACTGCAGTCAGGCACAGAGGGCACTTCCATGTGCCCCCAGGCTGGCACACGCTGGCACAGTGGGACCCTGCTACCAGAGCTGAGCCTGGCTGGGTCTGGGATGGAGCTTGAGTGGCCCAAAGTGAGCACAGGACAGGCTGTGGATGGCCACCAGACTCCAGTGCACGGGGTGCCATGTCCCTGAGCAGGGACCAGCCCAGCTCCAGCCTGGCAGCAGGGGACCCACTCTGCCTGTGGGGACCACATACCTGTCCTGCTGTTGGCATTGGTCTTCATCCCAAAATCATGGCCTCTTCCTCATCTTCTCCATCAATGTCCATCTCCTCTTCCCCATCCTCATCCACCTCCATCTCTTCCTCTCCGGCCTCTTCTTCTTCCATTTCCACATCCTCCTTCCACATCCGGACACCAATCTCCATGTCTTCCTCTCCAGTCCCTTCTTCCTCCATTTCAACATCCTCCTTCCACATCCGGATATCCACCTCCATTTCTTCCTCTCCGTCTGTGACAGCCTGCAGAGGTAGCTAAACCTCAGAGTGGGGTCCCTGTCCCACACCATCCCCACAGAGCTGCAGCCCACCCAGGCAGTTGGAGGTGTCCACCTCCATGGAATGGCACCATACCTTCACTGGGACAAACGTGAGCATTCTGCAGCGATGGATGACAAGATCCAAGCACCAGGTAGCTGTCAGGACTGATGGGGGTAGCAGGGGGCAGGTGACAAGAAGGGCGACAGGAGTGAGCAGGAGCAGTGTGAACGGTGGGCTGACACAAGGGCCAGTGGTTGAGTTGGGCTCTTTGCTGGGTGCTGGCAGTTCCAGTTGGAACGTGGGATGTGACATCACAGGCCCCCAGTGTCCAGGGTCAACTGAAGTGGACACTGGGGATCCCTGAATGGTTGGGCCTGGAAGGGACCCTGAAGACCATCTCGTTCCAAGCTGAGCAGTCTTCCCCCAGACCTCGGGGGAGGCCTGTTCCCAAGGATGGGGCACCCACAGCCTCTGTGCACAGCTTGAGCCAGCGCCTCAGCACCCTCAGTGTAAAACAGCAGCTTCCTTAGATCCAGTTTCAATCAACTTCCTGCAGTTGAAAGCCACCCCCTTGTCCTGTCACCAGAGGCCCTGTTGAACACTCTGTCCCCTTCTTTCCTGTGGGACCTTCCAGTCCTGCACAGCCACAGTGGGGTCTCCCAGTGTCTCCTCTTTCCAAGCTGAGCATCCCCAGCCCCACTTGGACAGCAGTCAGTCAGATCAGGGGATGTCAAGGCTGAAGGGTGGCAAATAGCATCAGGAACTGAGAAATGGAAGCTTTAGGCCCAGGTTTGCCTCTAAATACACAAAATTAATAACAGTGGAGAGGAAGATGGTGGGACACTGGCTCTGCTCTAACTGGTGGTTTGTGTTTTTTTCCTTCTTTTCTATCATGCTGACCCGGGTTTTTCTGTTTGAAAGAAGCTTGGCACAATGTCCGCTGTCTTCTCCATTTCTGAAACACCAAGCAGAGTCTGGGCAGGTTGATGATGCAGATCAAAACCTGCAAATATACTGGTGATCCTGAGCCTGGGGATGCAGCTAAACCCAGGCAAAAGTAATTTCTGGAAAGTCGAGCCTGGTTTACATTTTCTGGAGTTTGGCTATGCCAACTTAACCAGTCATTTATAAAAAAGCAAATAAAAAGCTCAAACCAAAACAGACAAAACCCCAAATAAACAAACCCACGCAAACCAATCAAACAGATAAAAAACCCCAAATAAAACCAAAGGGAATGAGGAGTTAGTCTTAGTTGTGAGGATATCACAGCAGGCAAATGGCTGCTTCCCACAGGATCACCATAAAAAGCCACATATAACAGCTGCTCCAAAATATACCCAACAGGAGAAAAAGTGATACATGTCAACTGGGGGGGCAGCTCCACATTGAGGTGAAAAATGAGCAGTGGTTCAGATCCAGCATTCCCACCCTCCAGGCTGCTGTTTGCTCCTGATGAAAGACCCTTGCAGGACTGTGGCCCCTCTCAGTGCAGTGTAAATCATCCCCACAGCTCTCAGCTGAGCCAGTGGCATTTCCAGAGTGACATCCAGGGACAATCCTGAGCATCTTCATGCCTAGAACCACAAAACAGCTCAGGCTCTCCCTGGACTGGCTTTTCAGGGGAGGTTTCCATATCCCTGTGAGATCTGTTCATCCCTTAACACGTCTGACTTTAGGTACAATGATGCATTTGGGTTCCTTCCTTGCTCCTTCATCCATGTGAATGGAGGATGTTGTCAACAGGAACATTTATTCCTGGATTGCCATTTCTGCTTCACTGTCACTCAGCTGAACGTGGTCCTTATCTAAGAAGGACTTAGAAGAAATGTGTGGGAATTTTGGCTCTGAGAGGAGCAGAAAGCACATTTTCTACACCACATTGCCAGCAGATGCAGTTTCCCTAGCAGAACAGTGATTGCCATTCATCTTCCTGGGAAGAATGTGGAGACCCATCCAGAGATCCCAGGTTCAGCTGGCCTTTGGCTTTGTGTACCTCATTTCACATGGCCAGTTTCAAGGGCCATTAAAACAGGCTCATGTTTGCCTTGCTACCCAGAAGTGCTGGAGTTATTTCCAGGAGAAAACCAAAAATTGACTGTCCTCTGGTGTGGTAGAAATCCCACTACAATTGTGACTCTGAGAGCAAAGACAGCCTGTGCTTTTTGGGGGCTGTAACAGCTGAGAGTGTGGCAGAGCAGTTTTTACATTATTTTAGAGTCCTCAAAACATTGTTCCCAAAGCAATCTTTCTCTCCCGTCTTCTGTCATAAACTGTGGAACAGGGAAAATGGAAAGGAGCAGTTTGTTTAAATTGGCTGAGGTTTTTTTAAGTCTTAAAATAGTGTCAGCTTGATGCATGATACTTTAGAAACTGGATTAGTAGCACCTATTTCATCCCACCAGAGAGGTGGGATTTAAAACTTCCAGCAACAGAAACACTGGATGTGCAAGGGCTCAGCTTTCCACCTCTCACACAAATATCTTGTTGTACTATTTTAAGCAGCCTCAGCCAGATATATTAAAATACTGCTCCAAACAACAACAGAATGAAAATGTTCCACCAAATGGGGGAAAATAAGAAAAGTTGGCAGCAGCCCTTTCTGAAGAGCTTGTGTTGACTTTGCAAAGTTGGATGCAAAAAAAAAGACAGGGGTCTCAGAGATTGTGCTTTCACATCCAAGGCAAGTAAGAGCAGCTTGCCTGGGGTCCCTGCAGTCAGATTACAAGTTCTGGAGAGAAATCAGCCCTTGGTCTGGAACAGTCTCTGAACTGTAAGCCACTGGCTCAGCCCTGCTTTCACTTCTTGGTGGTCCCAGGGATTTGTAAGTAGCTGGAGCTCTCCCAGTCCTGTTCAGAGCCCTGGGGAAATTGGAGGCCTTTTCCCCTGCTGTCTCCTTAGGCACATGGGTAGCCTCCTGCCAGGTGAGTGGGTGCACTGGTGGGGTGTGAAGGAGGCCCTGTTTTCTCCTGTGGAGGAGGAATCTGGACAGAACCTCTGTGCA